>PVJH01011443.1:39739-68854 GCA_004026705.1 Nesogale talazaci | reverse complement strand
TCCCTGAGGTCCACGGGCCGCCCGGCCAGAGGCAAGGAGCAGAGGAGAAAGTGAAGGGTGGGCGTGAGGAGCATGCTGTTTGCATTCGGGGCTGCTGTCCTCTGAGAGGTTACGCAATTTGTTATGATCCACACAGTCCAATGTCTTTGTACGATCGACGACTCACAGGCTGCAGGAAGACGCTGCCAGCAGGGACAGTCTTTCCTGATGACGAGGTGCCAAGAGCCTGAAAGAGGTGCCAAGAGCAGTGACTGTGACGGACGTGGACTTGATTTATGGGGAAACCTACTGAGGGAGGTGGGCAGGACCATGTGGTGGCAGGCAGGGTCAGAATTGGCCCGCTGTTCTTCATGCCCCTCTGGATGAAGCCACTCCACCAACTTCTGCTCAGCATAGTGCAGAACTATACAAAGAAATATACAAAGCGAGAAATGCCCAACTGAGCATTTCTTGGTGGAGTGAATGGGCTGTGGACCTATGGAGGCAACACAACAATGCCTGTGCCCTTTGTCCCGTGCCCGGATAGCTGTCTGTAAACCCACTCACTCCTCACAAGCCAGTTGTGGCTGTCACCTACACTGGTGTCAATTTGAGGATTAAGACTATGGGGGTGGAGTCTAGCCTATCAGTCTGGAGCTAGCCGGTGAGATCTTTGTGTGGGCATGGCCTTCTCTGAGAATAATGGGGAATGTGGTCATTCCTTCTTGGAGGAGGGAGTTCACGTCCCTGGAGACTTTCTACTGACAACACTTGCTGCCTGAGAGACTCAACTGACTGGCTCCCTGTGAGACATCCCTGAGGAGAAGCCACACGGAGCTACCCTGATGCAGCCTGAAAACTGGACCTAGAGAAGTCACGTGGAGACTCCTGCCAGTGCTGACATGCTTACAACACCACTGGATCCAAGCACTTTCTACCCACTGGCTTGTGATCATCCTAGCATTTGGCATGTGTCGGGCAGGGTTCTCTTAGAGAAATAAAACCAGGACACTAGTAAATCTTTTTATATATTTATATATAGAGAAAGGTATATAAGATAAGAAAGAAACAGTTAACTATGTATAAAGCAGTACAGATTGCTCGGTGCAACTCACTTGCATGAGACAGCTAGAAGACTGGCAGTCCTTCAAGTCTTGAGGGCCTCTGAGTAGTCCTCTATAGAGCAATCCAGGCTATCTGGTCACAGGCAGCAAACAGCAGAGTAGGTTGCCAACAGTCAGCCAGATGACGGAGTCCAACAGTCCCCAGCTCAAGAGATGTCTATCCCAGAAGCGTGGCCAAGTAGGGCTTGAAGGCACCACAACTTAGAGCTCCATAGTCCCGGAATAGGTGTCCCACAGGTAGTGTTGCTCGGAGTGGGTGGCACAGGACGAACAAGGCAGCTGTCTGGTCCGAAGATCTGGAAGCAAGAGAGCAAGGGCAGGACTCGCCGAGCCTTTTCTATTTCCGTCCTTCAATTGATTTTGTGTGTTAATTGGCCTTGTTGTCACAACAGACCTACCTATTGTCTTTGGCCATGATGGCACCACAAACTTACCTATAACAGGCATCGTTGCATGTGTTTCATGAGTCTGAAGGACTTTGTAAACTGTTGTCGGACACATGGTCTAATAGATGTATGGACTTGATCTGGACTGGGCTGGGCTGTTTCTCAAGGTTCAATTCCTCTTGTATATTTATATACATATGAGTCTCTCCATGAATTTGTTTCTCTAGTCTCCCCAGCCTAACACACCAGTCCTGTTTTATCCCTCATTGCTAACCATAATAGGAGTCTTTGGCATACAGCTCTTCATGCACAGGACCATAGGGCTGAATTCTTGGGGCAGGATCATCTGGGCAGCTCTTAAGTCTCCCCACTGGCTGCTGTGCTCCTTCAGAAGGTCAGTCTAGAGACCCTCGGCAAGTGGCTGGATAGCCGTTGACGTCTGATGGAAAGAACTGCCTTGGGCAGAGCCATCTGTGCAAGACTTCCTCAGGAATGGGTCCTGGACCCTTGACTAGAGGGCTTCCTTCCCCAGTGACTGTGTTCTTCAAGGATCGGCTGTTTCCTTGGTGATGGATGCCACTGATCAAGTGTGTTAGTCCAGGTAGACTAGAGAAATAAATTCATAAACACGCATATGGATATAAGGGAAAGGTTTATATACAAGAGGAATGGAACATTGAGAAAGCATCCAACCCAGTCCAGTCCAAGGTCATAAGTCCATTACTAGCCCACGTGTCTGACACCAGTCTACAAAGTCTTCTTCCGACTCATGAGGCTCGTGCAATGACACCAGGATAACCACAGGCCAGTGGGTGCAGAGCCTTGTGCATCTAGTGGCAGTAAAAGCATCCCAGTGTTGGCAGGCTCCTCATTTCCAGGGCTCAGGGTGCTTCAACAGGATTCATTGGCAGTAGAAGCATCTCAGCACCAGCAGGAGTCTCCAAGTGGCTTCTCCAGCCCCAGAAGTTTGACTCCATCAGGGTAAGCCCATGTGGCTTCTCCTCCGGCTCCTCCAGTATCCAGGACTCAAGATCTGTCAGCATGCTGTCATCTCATCTTATCAGTAGTTCATCTCCCAGGGACTGAGTCAAGTCTCTCTTCTCCAATTGGGAAATACCGCAAGACTTCCCAGAATTCTCAGGAGAAAGCCACGCCCACACAGAGGTCTCACTGGCTATCTCCAGGTTGACAAGCTAGGCGCCACCCCTCACTCCCAGTGCTGAAATTGACACAGATCAGTGACTGCACACCAAGGGTCGAGGGGAGCTCAGCACCTGGAACAGCTAACAGGGTGTTTCTTAGCACCAGAGCTTTTTTGAGGATGCTGTCTAGCCTCGCCTCTATCTGATCTCTGCACCTGTCAGCACTTGGGACCCCAAACAGGAGCATGCTCTGTCTGTCTTGATTGCTGCTGTCGTGTACCCTTTGGGTGGCTAGCAGCACCCAGTTCACAGTCTTCCCCTATGATTACAGTCCATATATTCCTGTGCTGGATGCTTCAAAGGACCGATCTCGTATGACTGCTCTTTTTACTAGCCAGTAGATGGGATATTAAAAAGCTAAAAAAATTCCAAACCCACTCCTGAAGTCCGTTTTGACTCATGATCATCTTATGGTTCAAGGTTGAACTGCCCCTGTGGGCTTCTAAGACTCTAACTTTGAGGGAGGAAGCAGAGAGACCGGTCTTTCTGCCTCTGGGGCAAAAGAACTGAGCTAAATAGAGAATGAAGAGGCACCGAGATTCCAGTAATCAAAGAAAAACTCATTCACAGTGAGAAACTCACTTTGTAACTCATTATTTTACACAAGCATTTTAAAGATAAAAAAAAACAAACCAATCTTTTAGTTACAAACAAACAAGACCTTTGATCATATCAAATGACAGCCTTTAAAAATGTTTCAGTATCCTTTGTCTTTGCATATTTATTGTTCCAGATCTTTAAAAATGAGCACATTCATTCTAACCCCAAATGCACACACATTTTATTCTACTCTTGGTGGCATAAGCTTAACCTTCTATTCAACTTTCCTTGGACATTTATGAATTATTGTGACCATTTTCAACTTTCTAAATCCATTTAATGTTCTTCCTTTTTCTTATCTTGGTTCTTTGATTTTTCTTTGGCTTCTTTTTTTAACAAATGATTTTCCTTCTAATTCTGGAACCGCTTGTTTTACTATAAAAATCACCTCTTTCTTTAGATGAAACACATTCTGTAATATAGCTACTTAGTGGCTGGGAAATAATTTACTTTCACGGTTGTTAAAAACTCAAAAAGCTCAGTTAGAATGAAGTAATCCAGATAATTTACTGCATGTGCACCCAATTATCTCCCAACTAAATCAGAGTGAACTTTTTTTCTTTTTATTAAGGTTTTGTTAAGCAAAATTTAAACAAACAATTTCATCTTTTATCCATTCAATTTTTATATCAAAGCTTCTTACGGTAACAATGAAAACAATTAAAAACTGCAAGAAGCTGTTTTTCTTGGAAGAAAAAAGAACCGAGGGTTTTAGACTGTGCTCTGAAAAACATCAGTGGTGGCCTTCAACCCAGCACAAAAACAGAAGCTTACACAAAGCAAGCACCAGAACAAGGTGAAACAGAAGAGCTATAACTGTTTTTAAACTCAAGCTTTTCAACACCATCCGACATAAACAGTTTTTTTTAAAAAAAATGAATATATCTAAAGAGTCATGAAAACTTCTACGCGCACTTGTTCCTCTCATGCATGGTCTGAATACCAAACAAATCTGATTACAAACCTGCATGGAAACCACCAGACTGGTTCTCTGGCCACGTTACCCCAGTAGTCAACTCATTCTGCAGACAAATCTAAGAAACATGACTTTTATGGGGTGGGGGGGAGGTTTGCATTTTTTTCAAGAGGTTCTCACCTCCAAAGTAGGACCAGCGTCATAGAATGAGCTCCCACGGGCTTGTCTCTGGAGCTGACTTGAAGCAGACGGTAGTCACTGATCGATGGTCGTGGGACAGGTGACTCACGTGTCTCCGTATGTCTCAGGCAAAGTCGCTGTATAGCCTTGGGCAGGAAGCAGATCCCTCTGGTGTGGATCAGTGTAGTAACCAGATGTCAGGCTGACCACCCCAGCCCTGCCAGCTGCCAGAGCCGCAGGCCTACCCCTCCTCATGCAAGATTCCCTGAGTGTCTGCTGGTCGGTTTGGGGCGCTCACTGCTCAGGGCATCTCCTTGCACAGGTACACGTGTTTCTGGGATTCTGTGAAGGTCAAGGGCTGACACTTTCAGCACGGATTCCACCTCAGCCTAACGAAGACAGTCCCCTTCACCACCACGTCGGTGAGCTACCTCATGACACCGGAGGAAAAGTGGGAAGTTGTTGGTTATTCTGTTTCCCTCGGCTTTACCACCAGTGCTGGTGGGCACCACCGTCGAGACAGCACAGGACATACTGCATGGGGTATAACCTGCTGCACGGGGCTGCTTCCAAGTGTGCTGTGGGGTGTGTGTGTAGTGTGTGTGTGTGTGTGTGTGTGTGTGTGTGTGTGTGTGTGAATTTCCACTTTGATCCCACCTGGGGAAAGGGAGGCTGTCTGCTCTCATAATGATGCAAAGTCTTGCTTGGACACCCAAAAGGGACAGTTCCGTCTGTCCTGCAAGCCTGCTGTGAGTCAAAATTGGCTCCCTGAAACTGAGCTTTCAAAGTGTGACAAGGCAAAGATGTTGCTTTAAGGGACCCGGGTCCCCCTGACCCCAGCCACAGCCTTGTCAGTGGCTCTTCTGCATGTGAAGCTGGACATGGGCAACGGCTGACTGCGGAAGCATGGGCGCGTCTGCCCTGCAGCGTTGGCAGAGACTAGTGAATATGCCGTCCGACAAACACTGCTGGGAGACATAGCGCTGAAAGCTTTTTAGATGGAGAGATTGTGTCTTGTACTGCAGACGTGTGATCCGGAAGGCCAGGGCGTGGGACAGGACATCATGACGGGTCGAGTGGAAGATCATGGAACAAACGGAAGCTCTCAACAACAGGGACTGCAACTATGGGCTCAGACATAGTAATGACCGTGGGGTGGCACAGGGCTGGGCCATGCGTCATTCTGTGGGATGTAGGCTTGTCTTGAGTCAGCAGCAGCTGGGGGTGGGGGTGGGGGGTGGCGCCTAACAACCAGAACATTTAATCCGCTTTACCTCGTTGGGTTCCAGCTTTCGTTTGCAAAGAGTTCTGCTCCTCAAACAATAACAAACACTCAATTCCAGAGAGGCCTTTGTACCCTAAGTCAGGCGAGCTCATCCAGCTCCACAATTCAGCTAGTCTTCCTCAAGGGTACTTCCTACTCTGGGTCTCTCACTACGCCATGGGGACAGCTCCCGCCCCTGCCTTCTGGGGAGCCAGCGTGTGTCTCCTGGGGGGGCGCTGGACCGTGGGGAGCAGAGCAGCTCTCTCATGATTTGACGGTCACCACCCCCTGCCAACCCAGGGGCTCTCAGACAGGCCTTATGGAATCAAGGAGTTCCGAGTCAGGAGGCTCCGGGTGGGCGTCCAGGCATCAGATTTAAACCGTAGGGCCATGGTCCTCACAACCTCTGTGGTAAAGAAACAGATTTCTCAACATTTCAATCTATTTTGCTACTACTTTTCAAACTATTACTAGAAAATATATCGCTCATGGCTTACTATACATTACTTGGTTTAAAGGACTCTACTACCCCTTTGAGGTTTTAAAGACGAGAACCAATCCATGATTACTTGGATGATTAAAAATAAAATTCCAAGAGAGATATGTTTTTATATATGTATGCATGTATATATTACAACTTGGCACATATGGTGTCTCCATGTGTTCAGACAACATAACATAAATAATGTCACTGGCTGTGCATCTTAAGATTGTAGCAAAAAGAAAAAAAGTTGCAGTGAGGGCATATGTTTTGCTACTTATGTATTTACCACTATGTAGATAAACTAGAAAAATGAAACCAAGTCTCATTTCAGAAAAGTATTGTTCAGTGCAAAGTCACTGTAATTTGTTGTAAAAGTATCTAAATGCTGACTCTCAATTTCTGTTTGTGAATTTGTGTTTTTGCCTGTTGCCTGGATCCACTGGTAACAAATAGTTTGCAAAGTGGCACCAGCCTGCGGCCCAGACTTCACGCAGCCCCGTGTCAGGCCAACATCCCCGAAAGTGAACCGTGCTAAGCTGCTAGCCCAAGGATGGGAGTCAACACCCTGGGCTCTGATCCAGGCTCCCTGTCTTGTTGTCATGAGTCCGTCCTTCTTCTCTGTCAAGCCTCCCATAGTAAGTGGCTGCCAACCAGGCCGTGGTAGTTGGCCGTTCAGAGGATCTAGTGAGGCCCTGGGGGGTTCCCTGCAGAGCTGGGGAAAACCATTGTCCAAATGTCTGCTCAGGAGTGAACTGATGAAAGGGGCTACTTGAAGAGAAGGTGGCTCACATTGTCAAGTGCTCAACTACTAACCGAGGAAGGTTGGCAGTTCAAACCTCAAGAGGTAATTTTGGAGGAAGCCCTGGTTATCTGTTTCCAGAAGGTCCAAGCGTTTGGAAGTTCTACGGAGAACAGGTCTCCTCGACATGCCTGGGGTCTCCACCAGCTGGAATCAATCGGCAGCAACGGAGGGGGGCGGGTGCACACATGTGCCAGCTTTGGGAGCCAGAGACGGTCAGGGATATAGGGAGTTAGTTTAGAGGCAGGCTAAGGAGGCCTCTCGGTGCAGGGAAGGAGGAAAGCGTTCAAGCCATGGACTTGAGCCTCACCCGGTGGGTGACGGGCTGATCAGGACCATTTAGATGGAAAGGAACCCCTTTACTCCTTGCTTTCTCCCCAGTTTTTAAGTCACTGTCTCTTTCTCCTGCACCCCACCCCCACCGCCCCTTGGGAGACCGACCTTCTTTCTGTGCCAGCCACGGGGAGGGGAAGCTTTGAGTCTTAAGGCTCCGCACAGCTGAGCGAGAGCTCGGTCCCACGTGGCGCTCCCTGAAAACCACAGCAGATGGACCAGAGGAGGCCTGTGTCATGACCTCTCTCCCGCTCAGGTTCTGCCTCTGATTCTTAATTTCTCTCTCTCTCTCTCCCCTAGGAAATCAACTTTTACAAGGTCATTGACTATATCCTACATGGTAAAGAAGATATCAAAGTCATCCCGTAAGTATTATGTCAAAGCATGGAGAAACTTTAAAGTGCTTGCCTACTACCCCAAAGGTGGGCTGTTTTAAACCCACCGGGGGGTACCTCAGAAGCAAGGCCTGGCACTCCGCTTCCCAAAGGTCACAGCTGTGAAAACCCGCGGAGCCCAGTTCTGCTCTTAACACACTGAACCGCCAGGTGTTGAACTCGACTGGATGGCAACCCCCACCCCCCAGGCCTTTTGTTTCCTCCAAGTGCCCCTTTCCCAGCTGCGGAGAGAACGTCTACAGCAGGGGTGCTGGCACTTTCTCAGCACGTTAGCTACTTATAGACTGATCCAGACTAAGTGATCTACCAACCACAAAAATGCAAAACATACATATTTATGCATCACAGTTATTCATAAGTGCATTGAGAATTCTCTCTATATATAATGTATGTCTAGGTACCATGGATAACTGCAGGAGTCCCTATTGCACAACGCAACACAATTAGCCATGTCCATTTTTCGTCATGACCTGAGTTTACTCCGATGACTTGCACTGGATGGAACGAGCCAGGGATGCATAGTCTGGACAGTAGCTGCTGACAGCCTGCCTCAAGTACGCTTCCAAATGATCGTCAGTCATGGTGGAACGGGACTTGGTTTTAATGTGGGAGAAGGCTGACTCACATAGAGAAGCAGAGTCAAATAATACAGTCAAAGAGGTAGCACCTCTTCTCATGTTTGGGTACTTACCCTCTGCGATTACGTTCCAGAACTGTTCAGCTGAATGTTGGCTTATAGTGTCAAATCTCCCATTCTATATCAAAGTGATATGTTTTTCTCTTCTTGCTTGGTCCAGTTCCCCCACTCATTTTAATGCCCTTTCTTACAGTTAAGGGGGAGGGGGTAGTTCTAAAAATCGGCGATAACTTAGCTTGTCAGTTTGCTGCACTGAGTGCAATTGTTTGCGCATGTGTTCGACGCACCTAAGACTGCATCTGACCGGCTGCTGTATCTCAATTAAGTGACCTGTTTGGTCATAGGCTTACATCAATTTTTTTAATGCCATGTGATTTGCCCACACTACATTTGCGATCCACTAGTAGACTGAGATTGACGTTGACGTATGGAGCACCCCTGGTCTCTAATGATCCGTGAGATCAGAGAGACTATAGGCTCCGATCAGAACTTCTCACCGTGCTGTGCAGGTGCAGCTGGGATCCATGCAGGGGGCTTGACAGCAAAGACAGGAGACTGGTCAAGTGAGCTGCACAGCCCCCTAGGCCCGGCGGCCTTATCACCCAAGGCCTCTTTCAGGTGCCATCAAGGAGGAGAGGGAAACAGAGCAAGACCCTGAATCTGCCTAAAGGCAGGGGAGGCTCAATGTGACCAAGCTTTTTGGTCTAGGCGTTTCCATTTGTCAGTAGAGCATTTCTCAAATGTTAAATCTGCGTCTCGTCTGTTGGAATTTCTGTGTCCAAGAGCCACACCGCAGCTCTGCTCCTGAGACACAGTAAGCATTTCAAAACGCAGGCCGTCTGTCCAACCAAGAGTGTCGAATGCGACTGACTGTGTGTTGCCTTCATCCTTCGGCAGCGGGCATGATGGGCCAAGCTGACGCACTCTTGGTCACCACGTGTACTGCCATGACTGCTACCACCCAGATAAACCACCACTCAGGCTTATCTTTGATTGGTTAGGATTAAGAAGTTCCTGCAAGTTCCTGAACTTCTGGGTTCTCTCTTTTGCCCTACGTTCCTGCTCCTATGAGGGTGGGTTCTTTTCTAAACTAACCTCTTTCTCCTCCTCCTCCTTCTCTTTCTTCTCCTCCTCCCCCCCTCCCCCCCTCTGTCTCATTTAACCTTGTCAGATGCAGACACTTCAATCAGCCTGTTTTCTTGATTTATGCCTAGAGCTGCAAGTCTCCTACATCTGCCTGTTTCTCAAGTCTCCACAGATTTCTTTCTCTGGAGTGCCACCCCTGCTCCTCAAGCGACCCACTCCCGATCACATGCAGCACCTGGCTGCCCCCCACCTCACCCCAAACTAGACCAAGGCGACTGCGCCAATGCTGCAGTTGATGAGACTGCGGCTATGAGATGAGGTTTCTTCAAGCAGAAGACGACCGTGGGGCAGCAGCCGCACGTGCGTGTGGAGCGGCACTCCCCAGCGTGTCTGCAGGGAACGGGCCGAGCTGGACCAAGGCAGAAACAGAGCTGATGGCAGACTGGCTGCTACAATTTACTATTGCAATTCTTTGGGGGGGGGGGGGCAACTATTGCAATTCTTCCAGGTGATCACTGGTCAGCAAGCTTGGGAGTGATGTCAGAATCTTACTGGCCAGTGAACCAAAAAACCAAACTCACTCCCATCAAGTCAGTGTAGCCACCTAGAGCATGGCGTAGGAGTGCCCCTGTGCGTTTCCAAGACTGCCACTGCGTTGTCAGACTGGAAAGCCCTGTCTTCCTCTCCCGGAGTGCTGCCTGACAGTTTCCAACGGCAGACCTTTCAGAGCGCAGCCCAGGTGTGACCACAAGGCCACCAGGGCTCCCCGCTGGCCAGTGAAGGGGTCCGATGTACATAGGAGCCAGGCTTCCATTTCACCAGAGACAAGCCCCCCTTGACTGGTGATGCCATTTTATCAACCACTCAAATCCATTTTTATGTCATTTAGCAACAATGCCGTGTGTGTGTGTGTGTGTGTGTGTGTGTGTGTGTGTGAGAGGGGGGGTGGGGGGGAATGGCAACATCCTGTTCCAGAAATGAATATTTGAATTAGTCAAGATAGGATAGGCCATGTTGTGGAAAGAGTGCCTGAGATTTATTTCAGCCATCCCATGACCCATCAGGGCCTAGTCGGTGGTGGGAGTGGGGTGGGGGCAGTTACAATGTGTTGGCTATTGACAGAAAGGTGAGAGCCAAGGCTGAGAGGACAGTCACCATTTTGAACATCGCAAGCTTGGCCAACCTGACAAAGAGATGGGAATGACTCTTACCATGACCCTCTCCTGGTGACACATGGTCGTCCTTAATGTCCAGTGACAGGAGTGGAATCCTGCTATGTGCCCAGTGGGGACACCAGGCCACGCCCACTGCCCTCAAGCCCATCCCGGCTCTCAACCGGACAGGGTTGAACGGCTCCTTCGGGTGTCCTAGGCTGTCGGTCTGCACAGGGCCAGGCAGCCTCCAAGGTCTCCTACAAAGCAGCTGGTGGGTTTGAACTGCTTGCCCTGTGATTAGCAGCCCAACCAGTATGCCACGAGGCTATCAGATTTCCAGTCAAAGCAAATTCAACTCTCACCGCCATGGAGTAGCCACCCTGATAGATAGCACTGGCTGGAATCGCCTCTGTGGGTTTCCGAGCCTGTGATTCTTTGTAGGAGTCAAAAGCCTCATCTCTCTTCCATGCAGCAGCTGATGGTTTCAAACCGTTGACCTTGTGGTTCACAGCCCAGCTCACTATGCCACCAGGGTGCTTGCTGGTCCAGCCAGGGGGTGGGGCAACGAACAGAAAGCAAGTGAGAAAATAGAGAAGCCACATCGCAGTGAAGTTCTCATTGCTGGGTGCCATGGGGTCAACAGACCGAGGCACCGCCCGGGCCCGCCCATCCTCACAACCATTCCCAGGTCTGAGCCCATTGCTGTAGCCACCGTGTCCATCCATCCGTCCTTCTTGTCCAGGGCCTTTCCCTTTCTTGCTGCCCGTCAACGTTACCAAAGCGGATGTCCTTCTCCAGGCACCGGTCTCTCCTGACAACATGTCCCAAGTCTGTAAGACATCCTTGTCTCTACGGGGCACTCTGGCCTCACTTCGTCCAAGACAGGTCGGTGTGCCTTTCCAGAGGTCCAGTGGGGTGCTAGTGAAATCCAGATAGGTCATCCATTGAGGAACCCTGGTGGCACAGTGGGTTGGACTGTTAACAAAAAGGCCCAGATGCTCCAAGGAATAAAGACATGGATGGCAGTGTGTCCCCTCATAGATTTACAGCCTCCGAAACCCCAGCAGCAGCTCCCCTCTATTCTGGGGGGGGGGGCTGTCTTTCTGTAAGTCAGAATCAATTCAACTGCAGTGGTTTGAGGTTGGTATACGAGCCAACTACATATTCCCCATATGTGGTAGAAATCACTATACTGGATAAGGAAGAAATAGATTCTATTTCCTTGATCCTAAGACAGCCTCCCCTCATCTTGTTAACCTTCTGAAATAGAATTTTAAAATCGACATCTACACTCTAAGGGTTCCGTTGGTCTGAGAAAGGTCAAGGTTGCAAGACATAAACATCACATCACAAATGAGTTGATCGTGATCTCTTTGTCTCAGCACTCGACCCGCACCCCACATACCCGGAGACTTGAGGAGACATGGTGTGTGTGTGCTGCTCACATGTTGTGAGGGGCCGTGCAGGCTCACCGAGACATCGTGTCCAAGAGCGCTGCCTGGTCCCGTGCCAGCCTCGCCACTGTCCCATGTTTGCTGGATGTAATCGGACTCGCAGAGCAGGATCCGGGGCATGGCTCTGGGCTCCCCACACAACATGGGGTCTGTGGAAGTTCGCGTCCCCGTCAGCATCAGCAGAACGGGTCTCTTGTCGAAATCCGTGACCTCTTGGGTGTAAGAATGTGTCCAGAGGGGTTGCTTGCTCAGCATCGTGAGCACAGAAAGCTGAGTTCATTCTTGAAGAAAGCAACACTGAGCTTGCATCAAATGCAGCTGCTGTAATTCAGCCACCCGTGACAGCTAAAAACAAGGATATCCGGGAACTGGGGCGTGTTTCTGAAAAAGGGAACAATAAACAAGTAAAATGCAATAGTACGAAAGTAATCATACGGTTGTGAGGTGCAGACATGTAAAGTTTAGGCTAAGTGCCAGACCGCAGGGGACTGGAAATGAGTTTCTTTACTCACCACCTGGGAGAAGCTATTAGCTCCATGAGAGAAGGGTGCTATTGGCTTGTGCTCAGTAGCCAGGAGCAGTTTGCTGGAGAGTCCTGCTCCATGCGCAGCCAGGACAATGTACTCATCATTCTTCCCTCAGGGTCTAAATCAGGCTTTTCCAGTTTGTGGCCAAGATTTGGGACTCATCTCCTGAGCCGGGAGAAGGCAAAGACCCAGACTCATGTGGGTTCTTTTTGTTATGTTTACACTGGGCTTTGGATGGTACATTTGCAGGACAAAGTGACTCTCCCCTCAGCAATTCCTGCACGTTTTGTCTCGTGACAAGGATCTCTACCCCACAGGACAACCCCACTCTTCCCACACTCTTCCCCTTTCTGTGTGTGCTTCTTTCCGGTCCTTTCTTGCCTGCTGATCCAGACTCGAGTTCGAATCCAACTGCACTTGCATCACAAGACATCACGTGTGATGGAAAATTTGGCATGGTTGTATAATTATGATAATTGGTATCCCTAAATTATACGTGTAAAAATGTTATCGATAGTTTTTTGACAACAATAAAATCCCCATTTGTCTCTGACTTTTACAGGAATCCACCCCCTGATCATTGGGCATTAGTGAGTGGTCTCCCCACCTACGTTGCCCAAAATGGCCTGGTGAGTCACACCGTGTCGCCGGGGCGGGTTTGCCGTCAGGCAGCAGGAGGAAAGCGTTGTCATCAGATGGGGAAAGTGGCTCTTCACCCTTGCTTCTCCAGGTTGGCCTACGGCTCACTGGACATGCGACTGGAGGAGAGGGGCAGGCAGTTGAATACAGACAGACATAGTCTCATATGAAAAGCTGTATAGTCTCATGACTACCAGAGGTGCATACTTACCTATGCACACCAGGGACGAAGTCACACCTGGACTACCGGCTTAAGTGCCATACCTCGCTTCTGGGCCCTTCAGTCAGGCTGGGAATCAGCTCGGTGCTGTCCAGGCAGCTCAAGCTCCTGCTGACTGGGGGTGGGGGGTGGGGGCTGGAGGTGGGGGGTCAGAGTAGAACAGTCCTCCATAGAGTTTTCTCCTTGGAAGTTGTTTGGTTTTTTAAAAAAAGTAGATCACCAGGTCCATCTTCCAAAGTGCCTTTGAGTGGACTAAAACCACCAACCTTTTGTTCAGCACCTGAATATTACCCAGGGCCTTCATAGGCCATGTGCCCCCGACCCCCAAAATCCAAATCCGTTTCCATTGAGTGGGCTCGGATTTAGAGTGTTCTTATACGGTGTTTCTGAACCTTTGAATCTTTCTGGGAGTCGATAGCCTGGTCTTTCTCCCAAGGAATAGTTCATGGTTTAAACTGCTGACCTTGGGGTTAGCAGTCCGATGTTTATCTGACTGTATGACTAGGAGTCATATGTATGACTATGCCATATGAAAACTCACTGTCCTTGAGCCATGCTGAGTCACAGCGATCCTACCAGGACATGGTAGAACTGCCGCTGTGCGCTTCCAAGACTGTAACTCTTTTTTTGGGGGGAAGCATCACTGCCCTCTGGTGGTGGGAGTCAGAGGCCCAGCATCTGCTCTTCTGGAGCTGCTGCTGGAATTGAACCTCCATCCCAGTGGGCCGCAGTCCCGCTCACAACCACTACGCCACCGGGGCTCAGCGACTGTAACTCTTTACAGGAATAGAAAGCCCCATCTTTCCCTCGATATGCCATATTAAAAACCAACCAAACACACCACCACCACCAAAACTACAGCCATCGAGTCAATTCTGACCCACGATGATGCTATCAGGCAGGGTGAACTATCCCGCTGGCTTTCCAAGACTCAAACGCTTGATGGAAATAGAAAGTTCCATCTTCCTCCTGTGGATCGGCTGGTGGCTTTGAACTGCTGACTGTGCAGTTAGCTACTCAACTGAAAACCACTATGCCATCAGGTTCCCTTGTGTGCCATATATCCACTGCTATTAGGTCATTGAGCATCTCAACCAAGCCAAAGCAGCAAATGATATATGCATGGAAATATATACATTCACATATATACATATACATAAACACACACACATAGAATTTATACAAACACCCCACTACTGTGATTGCCACTGAGAGAGGCGAGCTCTAGTAAAGGAAGGAGGCAGATACCATTACATTTCCTCATTTAATGCTCATGACACCTTTTAACAAATATATATTAGAGAGGAAGACCAGGACTCAGGTGTGAAAACCATTGGAAGGGTCACACTGACAGTGCGTTGTGATTGCTGGTCAGCAGAGATGAAGGGGGAGGGAGAGTTCCAGTCTAACCTCAGACTGGAGGAGAGTGTGGCCATCAGGGTTGGACGTAAGATGACAAGGTCAGTGTCAGGTCAGATGAGTCTGGAAGCTTTTTCAAGAGCAAATGTCTAGCAGGTGGTGCTGTGGGGAAAGAGGTGGTTGGAGATGGAGGTTTGGGGACTCTTATGATCATGGGTGTGCATGAAGTCACCCAGGGAGTGTGGGTGCAATGGAGTGCCGGCAGAGGACGCACTGGAGGATGCTGGCATTTCAAGCTTGGAAGGAGAAGGAGGGGGTAGATGTGGTGGAGAAGCAGGAGAGTTGGAGGCAAGTGGAAAACCAAGAGAAGGCAGTGCCCAGTGCCATGGAAACCGAGGAAGTAGGGGTATTTCTGCCAAAAGGGAGAGAAGCAAATGCGGCAGTGTGGTTGATTGATTGATGCGACACAGACTGAGCTCCCCACCCCCACTGGGTTTAGTCACTAGGAGGCTGGGAGGTGAGATGAAAGCAAATACCAAGCGGTGGTTTGTTGTTGAGTGGATGAGCCAGGAGAAAGAACAGAACATGGGAGGAGAGAGGAGGAGAAAGCAGGGGTGATTACTATGGGGGGACAAGGAAGCATCCTCTGTGAGGATGGCAGAGATGCCAGCTTGCTCCCGGGCTGAAGGGAATGGGCCCTCTGAGAGAGGAGGTGAGAGGAGACATCGGAGCTGGCCACCATGAAGCTTGTCCGAAGCAAGGCCAGGCGATGGTGTCGTGGGGTGGCTGGCACGCCTCAGCCAGGAGCAGGACAACTCATCCTCTGGGGCCAGAGACCACAGGGCAGCCAGGGACTAGTCACAGGCAGGGTCTCGGTGAGCCCGCACGAAGGCTCTGTGGTATTAAAGAAAGGTGCCCTTTCTGCACGGGTGAATTGAGAAAGGTCACGAGCAGGGCCCCACAGACGAGTGCAGGCTGGGTTTCAGCACCCATCTCTGTCTCTTCAGCTGGATGCCCTTGTGCAGTGTGCAGCCCACGCAGTGTCTGATCAGGACCGGCCATGGTCCAGTGTTACAAAAAGGAATCTGATGATTCATAATCGGAACTATAAGCCTTGAACCTCTTATTCTTGTCGGGGTCTCTATGCCAAGGAAGTAACCTCATCGTGCTAAAACAAGCAAAACCCACATGTAATGGACTCAAAAGATAGGGTAGAATTATCTATATTAATAAGATAGAATTATTGATATCTATAATATAATGTCTACATGATCTTTTTTTATGTGTTTGGTTTTTTTGGGCATCACTGCTCTCCGGTGGTGGAAGTAGGAGGCCCAGCCCCACTGCTGGAATTGAACCTCCGTCCCAGTGGGCCGCAGTCCCGCGTACAACCACTACGCCACCGGGGCTCAGCCCTGTCTACATAATCATATGTACACTATTAATTAGGCACAGTCCAAATGAATACATATATAACCTTAACTTTCTCAGAGGTTGGAAATGACTTGCAAGGGAAGCAAATGGTAAGAAGCAATGCTCTTAAATTGCTTTTTATCTGCCTGATAGCCACTGTGAACGGTACACCTGATGCAAGGAAAGTGCTTGCCTGGGGCAGGGACAGTGTGTTTCGGAAAGCATCGGGGTGGGCTGCCTCGCTGGGTGCGCTTTCAGGGCAAAGTCCCACTTCGTTCTCCCCTTGATGG
The DNA here is from genome assembly GCA_004026705.1 of Nesogale talazaci. Classification (NCBI taxonomy): domain Eukaryota; kingdom Metazoa; phylum Chordata; class Mammalia; order Afrosoricida; family Tenrecidae; genus Nesogale; species Nesogale talazaci. The sequence goes on along the minus strand of PVJH01011443.1, from coordinate 52,413 downwards.
CTTCCAGATCTGCAACATCATGAATGCACCTGCCCAGGACTTCTTTGCCTTCCAGGTAAGTCCCTTTCTAATCATTCGCCTGTGACACGACTTCTTCTCATCCACAATAGCTATTAGGAGACATTAGAATCTGGCCATTTACAGAAAAATCATCAACCCAAGTGAAAATAAGAGCAGGGGCTTGGGGGAAGGGAGGCACGTGCCAGGTGAAGGGGCACAAGTCTCCAGGGGAAGTGGGTCCCTTATTGGAGCAAATGATTAATGAGCCGGCTGCTAACTTAAAGGTTGGAGGTTCAGCTTCACCAGAGGAACTTGGAAGAAAGCTCTGACAAACCAGCCATCACAACCTTACTTGAATACACACAGGGCCACCGGGTTGGAGTGGACTTAATGGCAGCTGGTTTTTCCGGCTTTGGCATTCCCTGCCCTTTCTTCACTGGCCTCCATGAGCTGTCCTCTCCCTAGTCATCACCCCCCCCCCCCCCCCGATTTTTTCAGCCCTTTCATGACAACCTCAAATGCTGCCACCTCCATGAAATCTTTCCTGATTCTCCTAGCTGAAACGTGATGTCCAGCTCTTTAGAATTTTCGCGAGGCATTGCTTAAAATTCCATTTGATTTCATTTTTATCCGGAGGTGGGGAACCTTTCTACTGCCACGCACCGTTTGGATATTTAGGACATCATCGTGGAGCACATCGGTCACCTGTCTGATGAACTCCCCCTAAGACGGGTTACCAGGACTGTGGGGGTATGGAGGTGGCCCATGGAGGGCTCTTTGACGTCACCAGCAACTCTGCGGGAGAAAGACGGGGCTTTCTACCCTGCAAACACTTACGGTCATTAAGACACACGGGCTCGCGATGAGTCCGCCTGCTCTCTGGTGAGATGTGCTGTATTGGCCGATACTGAGGACTTGGAGTTTCATGTGACCTGCTCGAAACCCTCCAATTCGCTGCCACCCGGCTGATTCCGACTCTTAGTGACTCTGCAGGACAGGGAGGCACTGCCTGTAGATTTCAACTTTTTTTTTAAAGTTTTAGGGGCATATACTTCTGTGGGTTTGAATACATGACAGCCACTATCCTGTCTTGATAATTCACAAGAGTCTTTATTCGGTGATAGCCAGACTGCAAGAATCTAAGAGCGAGTCTTTGAGTGCAGTCCCGAGTCCACATCTCAGTCCATCTTTAAGAGTGAAAAATTCATGTATCACCTGTCTAGGGTTCAGGCAAGCATGAACAGAAGCAGGAAGCAAAATTAATGAGTTCGTTGTCATTTCCAGAAGACTAAATGTGCATTACAAGGTACATTTCTAATCATAAAAGAAACAGTATCAAAATCGATTATAACGTCCTGGTTATAACAAAATTATACTGTAACATCCTGGTTCTCATGGCAAGATTACATTCTGATTATAACATCGAAGAGAACATTATTGAATCAGAATGAACGATATATTGAAGGATTGTCAAAACTAATTGTGTGTCCAGAACCTGGGAACATGGGAGTGAATTCTAATCACCAGCTGAGACATTTCTCATAAAGGGAGGGGCAAGTTGACTAGCAGTCAACTTTCAGAGAGGGGAGGGAGGAACGGGCAAGTTACTTAGCAGCTGACAAAAATGGAGTTTCTTTTGCTATCTGTCTCAATTCACATTATGATGCAATTTACCAGCTCAGTCACATCAAGAAGAGTTGTACAATCATCAGCACACTCAGCTTTAGCACCTTTTCTTCCTTCTTGTGTTCATCGTTATTAGTGCCTCATTCCCTATCTCAACCTTCTTTGCCATACCTTCAAGTAACCCGTTTATTCAATTGTTAAGACTGTAACTCTATAAGAGTAGGAAGCCTCTTCTTTCTCCTGCAGAGGAGCTGGTGGTTTTGAAGTGCTGACCTTGCAGTTAGCAGCCCAATGCTTCACCACTGCACTACCAAGGTTCCTGTCAGGGCCAATAGGTAACATCATGATAAATGAGGAAAAGATGGGGCTTGTCAAGGATTTCATTTCACCTGGATCCATAAGCGATGCTCACGGAAGCAGCAGTAGAATGATCCGATAGCACATTGCGCTGGGTCAATCTGCTGCCCGAGAACTCTTTCACGTGTTGAAAAGCAGGGATGCCACTTTGAGGACGAAGGTAGACCTGACCGGAGCCAGGGTGTTTTCATAGGCATGTGAAAGGGAGACATTGAATATGGAAGACCGAAGAAGGTTCCGTGCCTTTGAATGATGGCGCTGGTAAGACAATTGAGAGGACCAGGGGCTGTCCAAAGAACCAACACATCTGCCTTGGACGAGGTCCAACCAGAGAGCGCCTTAGATGGAAGGATGGTGAGACAGGCTTTGGGCATGTTGTCAGGAGAGAGGAGTACCAGTCATGTCTGGTCCAGGGGAGGGTGCGGAAAGAGAGGAAGGCACTGACGAGATGGACTGGCACAGCGGCTGCCACGCTGGCCTCAGACACAAGCACCTTCGTGAGGTCGTGCAGGACTGGGTGGTGTTTTGCTCTGTTGGACCGAGTCATGGCGAGTTGGAGCCAATTCAACCTAATGACAGCAAAATGGCCCTTGGATTGGGTGTTCCCACCTTGACATAGTGATAGAAGGCATCCTCTGGGCCAAGCACTGTGGCTCCCATGGTAGACCGCAGTTCATGGTCTCCTGATCATGGGGGAGAGGCCCCTAGAGCGTTTATCAGGAAAAGAGCAGGGGGGCAGGGGTGGTGGTGGTGGTGGTGGAGTTCCTGACTGGATGGGAAAGGAATCAAGGCGATGTATCTCTGAGGAAATGAAGTTTGAGCATCCAAGAGAGAGAGAAGACTACGGGAAAAAGATGGCTCATTGAAAGGAACGAGACTGAGGCAACACATCTAAGTGGAAGATGCAGGTGAGAGTGGCAGAAGGTTCTAGAGCTGCAGACCTAAGTCAAACATGCCATGTTATGCAAAGAAGCTTGCCGCTAGACTGGAGGACTCACTCACTCTAGCAAGTCTAGTGGGGCCTGCTCCCTTCCTCTGGTCCCATTGCCCCATGAAGAGAAGTCTTCTCAAGTAAAAGGACGTAGAGGGAAGAACCAGGAGACAAAGGGCGTGCTTAGAGGTCTAAAGACAGGAATGTACATATGTAGATGCATTTACACATGACAATGGGGAAATGATTCTTTGTGCACAAATTTATAGGGCTAGTATTAAAGTAGCAGATGGACATTAGGTCTCTACTCAAGTACTCCCTCACTGTAAGAACAGTTTGTTCTATTAAACCGACATTCCATGATGCTCACCTTTCCGACCCGATCACTGAAGACAAAGAAGGTACATAAACAAATGTGGTGAAGAAAACTGATGGTGCCTGGTTACCAAATGATACAGTATCTGGGGTCTTAAAGGCTTGAAGATAAACAAATGGCTATCAAGCTGAGAAGCAACAAAGCCCACATGGAGGAAGCACACCAGCCTGTGTGATTATGAGATGCTGATAGGATCGGGCATCAAAGAACAAAAAAGTCTTATCATTGTGAATGAGGGGGAGTATGGAGTGGAGACCCACATCCTTTCTATAGGCATCTGGACATCCCCTTACTAAAGGGTCACAGGGAAGACATGAGCCAGTCAGGGTGCATTGTAGCACCGCTAAAACATACAACTTTCCTTGAGTTCTTAAATGCTTCCTCTGCCCCACTTTCATAATCCCAATTCCACCTTACAGATCCAGCTAGACCAGAAGATGTACATAGGTACAGATAAAAGCTGGAAACACAGGGACTCCAGGGCAGATGAACCCCTCAGGACCAGTGGTGAGAGTGTTGATACAGGAGGGTAAAGGGTCGGTGGGGTAGAAAGGAGGAACTGATCACAATGATCTACATATAACCCCCTTCTGGGGGGACGGACAACAGAAAAATGGATGGAGGGAGACATCGGACTGTGTAAGATATGACAAAATAATAACGATTTATAAATTATCAAGCCTACAAATGTGCTTGACATAATGTGTTTATGTATGGATTGTGATAAGAGCTGTATGAGTCCTCAATAAAATGATTTTTTTTGCATCACTGTCCTCTGGTGGGAGTAGGAGGCCCAGCCTTGCTCCTGGAGAGCTGCTGCTGGGTTTGATCTGCCAACCCTGTGGGCTGCCGTCCCACACACAATCACTACGCCACCGAGGCTCAGTCTTAAAATGATTTTTTTAAAAAGAGAGAGAGAGAAGTCTCTCATGACAGTAGAATGGCTTCTTCACCCTCTCCCCTGGGCTCCCACCCCAAGACTAGAAGCTCCCTGAGGACAAGTCCGCTCCTTATTTGCCTGGATGTCCCAGCTTCTAGTTCTACTTCTGACACAATGTAGATGTTTGATAAACCAATGGGGAAAAGCCTAGACATGTTCAGCTCTCCCCACTTCATAAAGGATGGCAGTGAGGCTCAGAGAGATGGGGACGGCTCACTAGGGCTTCGTATTGACCCAGAACGTTTTCCTGGCCTTCCTCATTGTTCCCGGAGACCTGTGTTTGCATTACCAGGGAGAACTGCCCATCAGGGTGCCCAGGCCTGCTGTCTATACAGAGCAGACTGAGACATCTTTCTCCCGGGAGCAGCTGGTGCGGCTAAACTGATGGCTTTTCGGTGCTTAATCTCTGGGCCACCAGATCTCCTTTCTGTTTCTGTCTCTAGATTATAAAATTGAACCCCAAGGAAAGGAGGTGACATGCTGAAAGTAACATAGAAAGTCAGGCCAAGAAACAAAAGGTGCAGGTTATAAGCGAGTTGATTGAAAGTTCTGGTTTTTTGGTTTTTTTTTTTTGGGGGGGGGGCATCACTGCCCTCTGGTGGTGGGAGTAGGAGGCCCAGCCTTTGCTCCTGTGGAGCCGCTGCTGGAATTGAACCTCCATCCCAGTGGGCCGCAGTCCCGTGTACAACCACTATGCCACCAGGGCTCAGCCCTGGAAGTTCTAAGAGACACCAACATCACCCTTTAAGAAGCCAGTCCCCGGAGGTTCAGGTTCATGCTTCCATTTGAAAGTCCCCATGGGGGGTCCTCTCACCATGACCTACCCCCCCTTCCCTGCTGCCCCCAATATACTGTTTGGACATCAGATAGGCTATCTCCTCATGCCCTTTAGTTGGTGATCAAAACCGGTAAAATCCAACAGGCTCTCTCCTCTTGCTACTTCCTCTCAACCAGGCAGGCTTCTGCCAGGACCACTACAGCGTGGGACTCATCGCAGCTGCCTGGCAGCCTGGAACCTGCGAGACTAACCTGCCTCTCCCCTTGTAGAAAGAGCCCCTGGATGAGTCTGGGTGGATGATAAAAAATGTCCTTTCTATGCCGATTGTGAATAAGAAGGAAGAAATTGTCGGAGTGGCCACATTTTACAACCGCAAGGACGGGAAACCTTTTGATGAAATGGATGAGACCCTCATGGAGGTACAGTGCATGGGGCGGGGTGGGGCTGTTGGGCTTCCCTACATGGGGTGGGGGGCGGTCCGCGGGGCTATTGACTGAGCTCAGGGGAGGGTGGTGGGTAGCTCACCCGACTGAATTCCCCTGTACCCAGCCGCACAGTCCATGTTTGCTCTCACAGTTCTTACTGCCGCATGCGATCGGGGAAATCCATCTCCCCTTTTGTGACGTTATTACTCGTATGAAGGACTCTGCGTGTGCTATTTTATGATTTTTAACAAGCATTTACATTTCATTATTTTAACTCTGCAAGGTGACCAGCGCATGACTTATTAAACCTATTCGATATATGAGAAAACTGAGGCTTAGAGGACTGAGGCCCTTTCTTACAGAGTAGGGACCAGAGCTGACTGTTCTGGGTTCACTTCTTCCTCTCTTTCCTTTCAGTCTTTGGCTCAATTCTTGGGCTGGTCCGTCCTAAATCCTGACACCTATGAGTCAATGAACAAACTCGAAAACAGAAAGGACATTTTCCAGGACATGGTAAAATATCATGTGAAGTGTGACAATGAAGAAATCCAGAATATACTGGTAAGCACTTTTCTCCTTTGTTTTTTACTCTGGTAAAAACTGTGCCTTGGAAACATGGATAAGTGAAGTTGAGATTCGAAGCTCCATGAGGGCAGGGATGGGATTTTCTCACTGTTATCTTACTCCTGCCCAGCAGACAGATGCTGAAGATCCTCAATCCAAGAGAGATGGATGGATGGACGGGTGGATGCTTGTATGGATAGATAGATGTTTGCATGAATGGATGGGTGCTTACATGGATTGATGGATGGATGCTTACGTGGATGGTTGGATGGATGGATGGATGCTTGCATGGATGAGTGGATGCTTGCGTGGATAGATGGATGAATGTTTGCATGGATGGATGCATGGATAGATGAATGAGTGCCAAACAGTGGTACACAATGGCTACTCTGCATGGTCTGGGGAGCAGACCACTTCATTCATGGGACCACTTGAATGGGCCACTTCATTCATAGGGCCAGACACTGGCCTGACATCTCTGGACACTCCATTTCTCACTCAGCTCAGGTCTGACTTGGTGCTGGGAGTGGGGTCCATCCACCCAGGGCCTGATTGTAAGAGAAAGCTCAATGTGACAGACCAATGGACAATAGTCCCTTTCTCAGATTCTCCCTCCTGTAAGGCAGCTTTCTTTAAGATCTCGTCAGACCCGAGAGGAATTTCTTGGTCTATGTAGTTGAGAAGGAGTTAGATCTTAGTAGGGAGTCCTTGTATAGGTTCAGCACCTTTACAGTGAAACAAGACTGTTTCACACTTATGATCTTGTCAGGTGCTCACACAAGCCCAGTATAGAAGGCAGGGGGAGGGTTTCCATTTTTATTCCAGAGAAAGAGAAATTGAGACTCAATAGAAGGAAATCATGGGTATTTTCTGCCTACATACCCCACTGTCAGGTAGGTCTCAATGAGAAACCACTCTTACAATTGGACTGCCTCAGGCAGTTGTGCCTGTCTGATCATGAGGACTGTACAGGTCTTACATGGGGTAGGAAAGTGGTCTAGATACCCTCAAAGGTGTATGAGGATCAGCGATCCACCCACTGTTCCTGGGATCTTCAAAGAGACCAGGATTTCGGGAGGGAAGCGAGTGAGGCACCCGGTCCTGCATGTGATGCACAGCTGTGTTCTCAAGGCCTCAGCCCTCGGCCTCCAAGGAGAAACCGCACAGCTCTGGAAAGCAGTGTCTTCAGCCACTCTCTCTCCTTTCTTTTTAATGTTTTACGTGAATTGGGAGGAGACTGAGCCAGACAGAGCAAACCGGTTTTCCCTTTAGCAGTTCCTATCTTGCATTCCTACATGCCATGTTCCTCGTCCCACCTCCTCTCTCACTCTTTGTCCTCCTCTCCTCACCCTTCTGGAAGTAGCCTTTGGGTAAATTGCAAACGGCTGATTCCCCTAGGGCAGGAACCACCGATTCTGTCCCTCGCAACAATTTAAACGTCATCCAAGAGCCATAAATAGAGTCTTATGAACAAATGAAATCACCACTATCTGAGTAAGGTGTTTTAAAATTTTCCGCTTCACTCAGAGCCGCAGGTACTTACTGAAAGAGCAGAGTGTGTTTGCCGACCCCTGCTCTAGGGAGTGCAGTACCTTCACAGACCTGTCCATAAGGTCTAAAAGCGAGGCTGGGGGTGGGGGTGGGAGAGGGGGGGTGGGCTCATTTCCAGACCTCAATGGTGCCCAAAGGCCACAGTGTCTGACCCTCTAGGAGTCTCCATCTAACAGTAAGCTTGCCCGAGACCTGCCTTGATATGAAGATATGACAGCAGAGCTCCGTCGCTCCAGTGATGGGTAAATTCCCAGGAGAAAACGTCAGATTGGATCGATCCCCCTCATAAATTGACTTGGCCCATAATTTCACTGAGGGATAGATGTGTGGACCCCAGGGAAGTACAGCTTCAGCAGACCCATTATAAGCGACAGTTCTTGCTCCGAGACAAGCAATCAGAAACAAGTCACTGGACCCAGATTCCACCCCATGTCCCACCCTCCCACGCCCCCACAGAGGAACATCGGATCCGAAAGAGAAGGAACGGGCCCCAGGTAGCACAGGAAGTGAGAGGAAGCACTCAGGCCATGGCCTGTGCCCCTGACTCCATGCAGTGACCATGACCATGACACTATCTACAGCAGCGCCATTTCACCTCCACGCTTGCTGTGTGTTAAACACGGGGCTGACCGGCTCACACACATCATTCAATCTAGTTGTCACCATCTTTAATAAATTACGTGGCTCAATCTGCTTTTAAGCCACCAGTTAAAGTACTTTTTATTCCCGCTGCTCACAGAGGAAGCAATTGAGGCGGGGCGGCTTTCACTAACAATACTAGAACGTGGGGGGGCTTGCGTTTGGAGGTGAGTCTCACGGCTCTGGGCTCCCCCGCCCAGGATCTTGGTGCCCTGTCAATGTATGCTGAGTGGCAGTCAGCCTGGCTGAGTTGCCCTTGCTGGGGTGAGTCCCTCCGGGGAAGTAAGAAAATGGGAATGGAGACGTGGCTGGGCCTTTGATGCAGTAACATATCCATAGAGGCGTTTCTCCTTTTCTCTCTCTGCTGTTTTGCACTCTGGCAGAAAACCAGAGAGGTGTATGGGAAGGAGCCGTGGGACTGTGAGGAAGAGGAGCTGGCTGAGATCCTGGTGAGCCGACCCTCCGTGACCCACGTCGTCAGTCGTCATCCTTGTCGGTCTCCCTGGGCCCTCTCGCAGAGCAGAGCCGTGCAGGGCCAGGGCGGGCTGGGCCGAGCGACCCTGCACATGCCTAGTCCCCTGGGCCCCTTCTCCCACAGCAAGGGGAGCTGCCAGACGTGGAGAAGTATGAGATCAACAAGTTCCACTTCAGCGACCTGCCGCTGGCGGAGCTGGAGCTGGTGAAGTGCGGCATTCAGATGTACTATGAGCTCAGAGTCGTGGACAAGTTCCACATTCCGCAGGAGGTGAGCGCGAAGGTCACACGGCGTTTACCTTCCTCTCCCGCTCTGGATTTTACAAAGGGGATCCCTAGTTACCTTCCAAAGGACGCATCCTCAACTTCGAGGGTGGCAAGCTTCCGTCCTGTTGACCAGGGCACTCGTTTCTGGGACGGGGAGGTCTGGGGACATGGACGTCCTGTGTCGGTGCTGAGGGCCTGAGCTGGGAAGGCGCTGAACAGACGCAGGGCAAGAAGTGACCTCGAGTCCCACAAGGGACTTCTTTTTTTTTTGGGGGGGGGCATCACTGCCCTCTGGTGGTGGGAGCAGGAGGCCCAGCCCCACTGCTGGAATTGAACCTCCGTCCCAGTGGGCCGCAGTCCCGCGCACAACCGCTATGCACAACCACTACGCACAACCACTACGCCATCCGGGCTCAGCCTTCTTTAACATCAACCTCGCTCCTACCAACTCGACAACACTTAGCTCCTCTCTCAATTTTAGATCAAAATCTCCCCTCAATTAATCATGATAGTATTCTAATTTCAGTCATCTTATCCATCTTAATTGGGGGTTTGGGAGGCCTCAATCAAACTCAGCTATAAAAAAATTCACCTTATTCGCACATTGCTCTTATAGGATGAGTAGCAGTCATTATCATTGATAACCCACCCCTTACACTCCCAAACTTACTGTTTTATGTTATACATACATTATCTGATTTTTCTTCTAATTAATAATATGGATACCACAACCTCTTCTCTATCCATAGCATGAGGCAAAATACCACTAATAATAATTATAGTTCTAAATATTCTCTTGTCTGTGGGAGGTTTACTATCTCTCAGGTTTTGTACTCCAATGACTTATTCAAGAGATAAGTAAAAGTGCCAGAATGACTATACTATTGATTTCTTTTTAAAAAAAATCATTGTATTGGGCTCTTACACAGCTTTTATCACAATCCATCCATCCATCCATTGTGTCAAGCACATTTGTACATATGTTACCATCTTCATTCTCAAAACATTTTCCTTCTACTTGAGCCCTTAGTATCAGTTCATTTTTCATCTCCCACCCCCACCCTCTCTCTCGCTCATGAGCCCTTGATGATTTATAAATTATTATTTTCATGTCTTACTCCAACCATTATCTCCCTTCACCCACTTTTCACCCACTTGCCCATCCCCCTGGGGTGGGGGATTATATGTAGATCCATGTGATCAGTTCCCCCTTTCTACCCCACTTCTCCCTATACCCTTGTATCATGACTCATTATTGATCCCAAGTTATACCATTTCTAATAGCAACCCTGACTTTATTTAATTGATTCTTCTATATATGCCTGATTTGCACATCTTCCTTTATTTCATTCCCTTCATCTAATCATATAAAAAGTAAAATGAAAATTTACATTTTCTTATACATTTTTCTTCTTATCCAAACCAACCATCTTCTTCACCTTGATACCTCCTTTAACCCCAATAACATTGATCTTAGAATAGAGGCTGAGATGAGAGGAGCAGCGGGGTAGGTTCTGGTCTACTTGACTATAAGGCTGTCAGTTCTCACCTATTAGCTTCTCCAAGAGAGACAGATGAGGCTTTCTGTGGCTGTAAAGACTAACAGGCTCAGAAATGCTGTTCAGGGTGACCTTGAGTCCTGATCGACTTGATGGCAGTAGATGTGGGGAAGAAAGGGGTTTGCCTGATTGAAACTACATACTCCCTGCAAGCATTCCTTACCGAGGTGGTTCTGTGGGTCTGGGAATGGGGTTGGGGTGGGGTGTGCAGGCTGACCAGACTTGTTTGCTTCAAGTAGTGGCTCTCTGAGCATTGCCCAAGACACCTGAGAACTGATCCGAAATGCAGATCTGCTTCCTCTCCCCTCACCCCCACGCCCAGCTCCCCTGCCCTGCCCGTCATTCGGATGCACACTTAGTCTGGGGACCTCTGAATCAAAGACAGCTTCTGTCCGGCCTGCCCTACTTAAAGGAGCGGTTGCTTCTCCCAGGACTCCAGCTCTGGGGATGTGGTCTGCAACGGGCTGATAAGGCTCATGGGGTGGAACGGGTGGAGTGACTACTCACATCTAGTTTTCACGACCACACCTCACACCTGGTAACACAGCATGCGCTGCCCTTGTTAGGTGTACCCTCGCGTCCAGTTTCAACTGATCGCGGTTCCGTGGAACAGGGTAGAACCGACCCCTTGGGTTCCCTAGCTTGGAGTCTTAAACATGTATCTGTATCGTGGGTGAAGAAGCGGGCTGACACAGAGATCCGCAGCTTTGAGGCGTGGCAGCGTTAGTCGTGGGGAGTATAGGAATCATTTCTGAGAAGAGGGTGTCTCGGGGCCGGCGCTCTGAGCAATGGGTGTCCTGTCTCGGGTGCTGAGGGACTGAGCGCTGAAGGCCTGCACAGATGCAGGGCAACAAGTGCCCTGGCGGCCAACAGAGGAGCTGTGGGTTAGGCGTTGGGAGCCACAACCGTAAGGTTGGCGTCGTGGGCTACATGGCGGGGCTCACCACAAGGTCTGCAGTTTGAGACCACCAACTGCTCCTTGGGAGAAAGATGAGGCTCTCCACTCCCAGATTGTGTTACTGTCTTAGAAACTCCCGGGGGCAGTTCCACCCTGCTCTGTAGGGTCAGAGAGGTCAGAACCAACTCTGGGCCAGTGAGTTCGGTTCTTTCTGGGATTTTTTCCTGACCATCTCGCCAGGCCTTTCTTCCCCAGAGCGGCCAAGCAGGTCCAAACGACACACCTTTCAGTTAGCCACGGAGTGCTTCCTGGTGCGCCACTCAGTGTGGCCCAAGTGCTGGCTCAGCATTATGGCATTGATTCCTGTCCTGCATCTGTCTGTCTAATACCAGACTGTCTGCCCTCAAGCCTATCCCGGCCCCCTACCCACACCCCAGCGCCCGCCCCCCGTGCCCCACCCCCTCCGGAGAGCGTGCCTGCGCTCCCTCCCTGCCTCACTGCCCATGTGCTGTGTCCACAGGCCCTGGTGCGGTTCATGTACTCGCTCAGCAAGGGCTACCGCAGGATCACCTACCACAACTGGCGTCATGGCTTCAACGTGGGGCAGACCATGTTCTCCTTGCTGGTGGTACCGCGGGGGCCTTGGGGAACCGGGCGGGGTGCAGTGTCTGGGGCTCCCACCAAACCGGGGGGACCGCATAAGGGCAGACTCCGTGTGGCAGAGACAGGCAGAGGGCTCCCCTTTCTCGGTTGTTTGCTTCTTAAGAAGATACCCCAAAGAGTTGTTCTGTTAGGTGCTGTCGGGCCGGTCTGGTGCTCAGAGACCATGTGTGGAGCAGGAGGAACCCCCCCCTCCATCCCTGGACTGTCCCCATGGCTGCAGTCACGTGGTCAGTCCATCTGGTCCAGGGGCCTCCCTTTTTCACTGCCTCTCAGCTTTGCCCAGTGTGGCGTCTGCTGGTCCAGGGACCGCTCTCTCCTGACGACATGCCCGGCACATGAGGCCAAGTCGCCATCTCCCCCCGCCCCCCCCACAGCCCCCCACTGCGAGGCGCATTCCAGCCGCCCTTGTAGCAATGCCGACTTGCTTGTTCTTTGGGCCGTCGGCGCCGAGGGAGGAAGACGTGGACGACAAGGGCTGAGCCTCAGTAGCACAGTGGTTGTGTGCAGGACTGTGGCCCACAGGGCTGGTGGTTCAAATCCAGCAGCAGTTCTCCAGGAGCAAGGCTGGGCCTCCTACTCTCACCAGAGGGCAGTGATGTCCCCCCCCCCCCCCCCCCCCCCCCCCC
>PVJH01011443.1:0-39639 GCA_004026705.1 Nesogale talazaci | reverse complement strand
TGCCAACCACATTGGTCCATGATATATTATTATGCTGCATGGTATCCTGTCATTTAAATGTCACCATACTTTATTTAAAGGCACCTTGCTCCCTGTTGTGGGAAAGGAAGGGTGTTTCTGAACCATCAGTGTGCCTTACAACAGCGCTGCCATGTTTGCCTTTGGAGGGGCATAACTTGGTGTATCCTATTTTTAATAGAATGTCCAATAAATGACTCACACACACACATAACATGCCTACCTTGCACAGGAAACTTGTAGAGGCAGGAGTGGTAGTAGTTTGCAAAACAATGGAAAATGTGGGCCTTTTTGCCTTAAAATATAGTATTGGTGCCAGTGTTTTGGGCTCAGAAGACCTGGGAGCCTTTATTGTTCACTTAGAGCAGTGATTCTTAACCTTCCTCATACTGAGACCCTTTCATACAGTTCCTCGTGTGGTGGGGACCTGCCAATCATAAAATTATTCCCCTTGCTACTTCGTAACTGTCATTTTACTACTGTTACCAATCAGGCGACCCCCAAAGGGGTCGTGACCCAGGGTTCGAGAACCTCTGACTTAGAGGTATTTCGCCCTCCAGAATGTGACGCACATCCCTGCCCTTGTCCAGGGTCCTCGTAGCCATTCCTTCCCCTCCCAGACTGGAATGACCAGGTCAGCGTAGGACTCAGGCTCCAAGTCAGGAACTTAGGCCTGGCCAGCACGGAACACGAGCCCCTTCAGATTCCTCGGATCCATGAAGGCCAGCCTCTCCTGGCTCCTTGCCTCCAGCCACCGAGGGGAGAGAAGCATGACGTAATTTGAAGAAGTTCTCGGAACAGATTCCTCTGGGCCGAGCTTGGACCGGTTACCCAGGTTGGGAGAGTTTGCTGTATCTGTCTGGCCAGGCTGGAAAACCTCTCTGACCCTGACAGCGGGCAAGCTTCTAAGAGATCGTCTTGCCCCACGCCCTCCTCCCTCAGTGTGGAGGCTGGGGGACTGTGCCCCAAGGCGGGGTGGGATGGGCTAAGGTCTCTCAGGAGGAGGGTGATCCGGTGTGGGTTCAGTGGGGGGCCGCCCCAGGCTAGCAGTGAACGTCCTGCATCCCGGAAACCCCCTCAGCCTCGGCGACCCTCTGGACACTCTGCCTCCAGGACTAGATCCCAGATCAGATCCGCGTCTCTAGATCCCTCCACCTGTCCCCCTTGGCCCTGCTTCCCGGCTCGGCTTGCCAAAAGGAGGGGCGTGCCCCTCTGCTGGTCTTTCCAGACAGGAAAGCTGAAGCGTTACTTCACCGACCTGGAAGCCTTGGCCATGGTCACCGCTGCCTTCTGCCATGACATCGATCACAGAGGCACCAACAACCTGTACCAGATGAAGTGAGCCAGCCCTTACCCCCGCCCCGCTCCGAAAGGCCTCCAGTCAGGCCCCCCTGCCCCAGGGAGAGGCTAACTGCCCACAGCAAGGCACTTCCTCCTGCTCTGGCCAAAGAGAAGCGCGTCTCAGGGAAGGGCCCTGCAGTTAGGATTGCATTCCTGAGCCTGGGGGGCTGCGGGGGCTCGGGGTGGTCACAGAGTCCTGGTAAGAGGAGAGTGGCTGCTCAGAGAGGAGGGAGCAGCTGTGCAGCCGGCTTTGAGGATGTGTGCGTCACAGGCGACCCTGCTGCTGTTAGGAACTATCCAGCCTTTACCTCGTGACAACTGCCCGCTCCAGCACCATCCCCGTGACGCTGCGCCCCCTGTTGCAGCCCCTGGGCCGATCCATCGCATCGGGGGTCTTTGTGTGTCTCCCTGCCCCTCCACCTTCACCACACAGTTCTCACCCTTCCTCCTGCAGCAGCCCTTTCATACAGTTCCTCGTGCAGTGGGGACCCCCTGGCCATAAGCTTATTTTCGTTGCTACTTCCTAACTGTCATTTTGCTATTGTTATGGATCAGGGGGCCCCTGAAAGGGTCATTTGATCAAATGATCCCCAAGGGGGTCACAACCCACAGGTTGAGAACCGCTGCTCTAGAACCCCGGAAGGAAGGAAAGAAGGAAGGAAGGCATCTGGGGCCAGACTTCTGAGCTCCAGAGCTTGAACACGATAAATGGACGTTGGGTTAAGTCGTCATGCGTGTTGTATTCGGTACAGGAGCCCCAAGGAACTAATATAGCTCCTGTCTTCCCCCCCTTCTCGCCCTACTTGCCAGACTGCTTAGCCAAGAGAGTAGTAAGTGATCAAAGGTCATTCAGATCCATGTACTTCCAATGCCCGAGGAAGCATCCAGCAAATCTGGAGTCTTGCAGTGAGCAGAGCCCTGCCCCTGTCCTGAGAGCTTGTGCTCCAGCGGGTCTCTGAAGCACGGTCCTCCAACCGTGGTCCGATCGGACCCGCGGGACCACTCCGTGGCCTGGGAAGAGCAGGGCGAATGCTGTCTCCGCATGACAGATGAGGAGACCAAGGCTCTGTCCAGGCCTCATGCAGATGGTTAACCCACACGGGAACGCATGCTTCTCCGAGTCCTCGCTAATCTCCCGGGGTCCTCTTAGATACAGCGTACACTTGTGCGTACATTTCACGCTGTGGGAGTCCAGATGGGAGGCCCACTGTTTGGCATATAGTAGGCACTCAGCTAATCTTTGCTGGGTAGCTATATGGATAAGCATGCCATATGTTGGACTCGGGCATGCCCCCAGTGACAAGGTCTGTGTGTGGGAGGGGGGGACGGGAGCGCTTCAAGGAATCCCTAAAGCACACGTGGCCCTGCGTGTTCATGTGTGCCTGCGTGCGCCTTTTTCTTGAGGTCAGGCCCACACTTCCAGCAGCATCTCCGCAGAGGGAACATGGCCCCAACAGGCTCAGCGTTGCTTGGGAAGAGAGTGGGAGAGGGAGAGTGGGTCACGCTGACGTCCGTCTCGATGGGTCCACTCCAGGACTGGCCTGGCAGTGTCTCTGCCTAGCAAACTGCGAGGTGGCAGGACAAGGTAAGACCTCTCGTCCCCACCGTGGCCATCCCATGTTGGTTTGGTCTCTTTCCCTCCCCGGGCAGATCCCAGAACCCCCTGGCCAAGCTCCACGGCTCCTCCATTCTGGAAAGGCACCACCTGGAGTTTGGCAAAACCTTACTCAGAGACGAGGTAGGCTGGGCCAGCTTTGGGTCCCGGGAGCCCGGGCGCTCCTTCTGGGGTGACTTTCGGGAGTTGGGCCGCTTTCTTGGCAGGACCCCTTGGCACACCTCTCCTCTGGGTCTCTCTACAGAGCCTGAACATCTTCCAAAACCTCAACCGCAGGCAACACGAGCACGCCATCCACATGATGGACATCGCCATCATCGCCACGGACCTCGCCCTGTACTTCAAGTCGGTGTTTCCTCTCCTGCCAACAGCAACCATCAAATAGCGATGGACACGCTTCTTTTTGGGGGAATGGGGGAAGGGCCTGGCACTCTGCTCCAGTAAGGATTCCAGCCCCCTGCCGGTGAATTGGTTCTGACACCGAGGCAGCCGCTCAGTGTCCCCAAGGCTGTCAATGTCGCCGGGCACCGGAAGCCTTGTCTTCTCCCCATAGCATGACGGCTGACCTGTCAGTGGCCAGCCCCACGCTTACCCACGCCCACCCTCTGAGCTCTTTCCGGTGGCGATGGCGGCCTCGGAAACCCTATGGGGCAGTCCTGCTCAGTCACAGAGGGCCTCTCTGAGGCAGGAGGGGCTCCGTGCCCCAGCCCAGCATCGACCCTTGTCTACATTTGCCTGTGGGTCTATTACTCCACCCAGAGCCCTGTGGACTAGCTGTCGATGCCGGCGTTGTCCAGAGAGGGAAAGGGCAGTCCATGGAGTGGCCACACTCAGACAGCATGCCGCTGGCAGAGTTGGAACGCGGCCCTGGCTTTGTACATTCCGTGGACGTTTGCCATTTTGGCCTCTGGGTGAAAGAGCCCGGTGCAGAAGACTCTGAGGTCGCCTTGTGCCAAGACTGGTTTCCTTTGACACCCTGCTGTGTATTGTAGGAAGAGGACCATGTTCCAAAAGATCGTGGACCAGTCCAAGACCTACGAGACGGAGCAGGAGTGGACGCAGTACATGATGCTGGAACAGACCCGCAAGGAGATTGTGATGTGAGTGGGGGGGAAGCCCAGGGCCATCAGATGAGGTGCTGCCTCCCCAGAGGTCGGCACGGCGCCAGTCTGAGGTCCTGGACACACGACAAAGGTAGTTAAGCCAGCGCAGAGTTGTAGAAACTGTGATGTATGTTTAAACCTTATTGTAACACCAAAAAAAAAAAATCAAGATAGGTGCCATCATTTAATTGATTCACACAAAAAGTAGAATGCGGCTGAGCCCCGGTGGCGTAGTGGTTGAGTGTGGGACTGTGGCCCACTGTCTTGGCGGTTCAAATCCAGCAACATACTCCAGGAGCAAAGCTGGGCCTCCCACTCCCACCAGAGGGCAGTGGTGCCTAAAAAAAAAGAGAGAGAGCTGTAAAAGTAGAATGTTTGAAATCGTTCGGTCATAAACCAGAATGACTGCTATGTAACTCATAATTTTTTAATGAAACATCCTATCAATTGTGATTTGCCCGAGAGTGACATGTCCCTCAAAATAGACTCTCCCAGGTTTAATTTTTCAATGTTCCCATACATTTGGCAATGCTGTACAATGTGGCAGTGTCATTCGTGAATTAGTTACCTTCATTGTTTATGTAAAATGTGTGCTTATTTGCTGGCTTGGGGGCTAGTAAATATACTCTCCACTGGTAAACATATTCCTTCAGCTTTCCCAGTGGACTTCCACATCTCGCCCAGTAGATGGTCAGGTGAAAGATGCACATCTGAGCCTCTCTGTGAACCTGAGGCAAAAACCAAATGGTGGCCCAGGCTCCTCACTGGGAGTCTGGGGTCTTGAGGGTGAAGATGCGGAGCAGCACCGAGAGGGGCGACAAGCCTCACAGTGCCCAGGGAACTCCTGTGTCCTTTGCCCTTGGGTGCTCCGTGCAAGTGCGGCCTGATTGCATGGTTAGGTGCTGTCACGCACGACGGAACCAAACTCTGCCCTGTCCTGTGCTGTCCTCACAGGGGTTCCTCAACCGTAGCCACCGTGTCAATTGTCTCATCTAGGGACATACTTTTTATCGCTGCCCTTCTTCTGTGCCAGACACAGTGTCCTTCTCCAGGGACCGGTCTCTCCTGACAATCTGTTCAAAGGAGGTAACAAAGTCTTGCCATCCTTGCCTCTGGCCTGCCGTCTTCCAGCAACAGGTTGGTTTGTCCTTTTCGCTGTCCATGGAACACTCAACGTCCTTCTCCAATACCACTGTTCAAATCAGGGGTCCTCAAACTTCTTAAACAGCAGTCCAGTTCACTGTCCCTCAGACTGTTGGAGGGCTGGACTATAGTTTAAAAAAACCAACAACAACTATGAATATATTCACTGAGGGCCCGGGATGAGTCGGCTGCTAAGCAGGACAAGCAGGGGCGGCAAAAACACCTGGCCACATGTGGCCCACGGGCCGTAGTCTGAGGATGCCTGATTCAGATGTCCTCCTCTTCCCCTGTCCACCACTTTGTCCATCGGTCGTGCTGCAGTGACTCGGGTGTGGCTGTGACGCTGGAAGCGAGGTCCCTGGTATTTCCTGGGCTGGCAGGGTCCCCCAGAGTGAGCATGTGTCAGTGAAGCTCCCAGACTGGGAAGAGCTGGCGAAGCACTCGGTTCCCCACTTGGGAGGAAGGAGCCTCTGGGAGCCTTCTGCAGAGCTAGGAAGCATCTTCAAATACCGAAAGCCTGATTAAGACACCAATATCAACAGCCCGTGTGATCAAAAGGGAGTGGCTTCTGGGATCGTGTGAGGAAGATCAGGGGAAGTGGCGGGGCAAGGAGCTCCTCCCTCTGCCCCTCTTTGTCCAAGGAGGGCTTGCATAGACATGTGGTCTCCTCCCACTGGACAAGGGAGCAGCGCGCACTTTGAATACTCGGATGGTTCTGGGCTCCAAAGCCACTGCCGTGGAACGGATTCCAGTTCATAGCTGCCCTGCACACGTCTCCCTGGACTGTGCCACTCTTTCTGGGAGCAGACAGCCTCCTTTAGCTGGTGGGTTTGAACTTACAACCTTGACGTCGCAAGCCCCACACCTCAACTCACAGAGCCCCCAGGGCTCCTATTCTTGGATAAGAGGACTTAATATTAGGAAATCATATAGTCTCCCTAAATATTTACTTAAGGTGATTCCAAGTAAAATATTTACTATCTTGGGAATTAGAAGGCCCATTACAAAATTCTCATGGGAAATAAGTTTGTAAGAAGTGTCCACTCCCCCATCCCAGCAGGACGGACAACAGAAATGTGGTTGAAGGGAGACAGCAGTTGGGGTAAGATATGAAAATAATGGCCATTTACAATTTATCCTGGGTTCATGAGGGTGGGGCAGGAGGGAAAAAAGAGGAGCCGAGACCAAGGGCTCAAACAGAAAGTAAATGTTTAGAAAATGATGATGGAAACATATGTATAAATATGCTTGACACAATGGATGTATGCATTGTTATAAGACCTGTAAGAGCCCCAATAAAATGAGCTGAGGAAAAAGAACACTCCCCAAATTCTGAAATAGGAGAAAAATAATAGGCAGCCAGCAGTATGAAAGGCCTACATAAGTCCTGCGCATACGTAGGCTATCAGGCCAATAGGATGGACTAGCATGTGCTAGATGGAGATTTCATGCCAGTGGAGAAAGGTATAGATGGTGTTGGAAAAGAGGTGGTTATAAAGTAGATCCCTCTCACTCTTTACACTTGAATAATATCCAGATAAATCGAGAATTTTACAAGGAAAAAAGGGACAGGGTGGGAGATAAACATGAGAGAATTACAAAGAATGATCTCAGGATGCTGGGCAGGGTGAGGGCAAACAGGCCATCTTCTTGTTCACTGACCCTCTCCTGCACAAGCATGGAGTCCTTCTCCAGGGAGTGGTCTCTCCTGATAACATCGTGAGAATGTGAGTATAAATCAGGCCCCCCCCTTTTTTTTTTGCTTTTTAAGTTTTCTCATTGATTTTGATGGGAAACATTTGGAGAAATTCCATGCGAACTCCTGATAACTAAAAACTATTTTCCACAACAGTAAAATACATTGGCTAAGAAAACAAGTTTATGTAAGTAATAAGTAACTCTTTCGATGCAACTTGAGCATTGCCCACAATATGATGGGCAATGTACATTTATAGTACATACTTTTTTTGCGTAATTTTCTTTAACAATTTGCAACTTGATTGGGGTTTGTACTGTCTTCCTTGAAAGCGCAATTCAAGAAGTAGCAGAGTAGCACCACTTCAGTGCAAAACGAGGCTAGCTGAGACTGCTTCGAAATATGGAGATTCCATTTATCAGAAAAGAGAGTCTTAACAAATGCTATCTCAACTTCTCACATGGTATAAAGTGAACTCTTTGGGGTGTGTATAAGCATGAGTACACGTTGAAGACATGGCGTCAAGTAAGCTGGTGAATGTGACTGCCTGAAACTATGATGTCAAAATAACCCTTCTCATAGAGCATTTGCTTCGCGTGTTTTGAACATACTGCTTTTATGGAGGGCAACATGGCAGTGCTGCTCAAAATGGTAAATGCCTCTGACTTAGCAATCTCACAGCCTGATTTACTTCCTAGGCATTTCCCTCCCTGTTTGCCAAACACGCTGCAGCATTATTTGAAAACACACACACACACACACACACACACGATTGAGCACAGTTTAAATATTCATCAATGAGTTAAACACACACACAACAACAACAATAGCAACAACAACAACTGTCGTCCCTTGATTCAGTGGACTGTCGTATTGCCTTTAAAAAGGAAGCAGTTTCTTTAAGGAATTTCCAGTCTCTTCAGGAGAGTTTCCGGACGATGAAGACGATCCGTGTGATGA
The DNA here is from genome assembly GCA_004026705.1 of Nesogale talazaci. Taxonomy (NCBI): domain Eukaryota; kingdom Metazoa; phylum Chordata; class Mammalia; order Afrosoricida; family Tenrecidae; genus Nesogale; species Nesogale talazaci. The sequence goes on along the minus strand of PVJH01011443.1, from coordinate 31,763 downwards.
TGGCTGCTTTCCTGTGTGTATGGGCACACATGTGAGCTTGCTGGGGCCGGCAAGTTCGTTCAACCCTTAGTGACCCCGTGCAGGGCAGCACAGACTGCTGCCCGCCCTGTTCCGCCCTCCGGAGCATTCCTGTGTGAGAGTCCTCCCCACCCGCTTCTCACTGGGTCAGTCAGTCTGTCTCTGTGCGGGCCTTCCTCTGTGCTGCCCCTCCACGTGGTGAGGTCTTTCCTGATAACCTGTCCAAAGTTGAAGTCTTGCCATCCTTACTTCTACGGTAAAGCGACCAGACGTCCTGCTTTTTAACAATTTAACAATGTCTCGCAGCATTTTTAAATTAAAATAAATGTCACAATGCTATTTTTGCGTTCTATGAAAATTGTTGTTTCTTCATATAGACCAAATTTTTAATCAAGAAACCACACCCCCACCCCCACCCTCGGTCAATGGTGTCCCGCTTAAAATCTGGTCACTTTACTCTAAGGAGCGCTTTGGCCATACTTCTTCCAAGACAGATTTGGCAGTCCCTGGTATTTTCCACATCATGGGCCTGCATCACAATTCAAATGCATTCAGTCTTTTATGGCTTCCTTATTCAGTGTACAACTGTCAAACACGTATGAGGCGATGGGAAATGTCATGACTTTGAAAAAAGAAAAGGAAATACCATGACCTGGGTCAAGGGGTGCCTTCCTTCATCCTCAAAGCATCATCCTTGCTTCCCAGTACTCTGGAGAAATCTTGTACAGCACAGCACACACACTCCAGAACCAAACAACCCCAAAGAAAACTCAGTGCCATCGAGTCAATGCTGACCCACAGAGGCTCAATTAGACAGGGTAGAAATGTCCCTGTGAGTTTCTCAGATTATCATTGTGGACATCATGTACTTATGTTAATTTCATGATTGAGATGTAGGGGTGGAGTCTAGGCTGCCGATCTGGAGCTAGCCGTTGAGTAGCCAAGGAGGCCTCTGTGTGGGCATGGCTTTCTCCTGAGACTTCTGGGAAATCTCGTGATATTTCCCTCGTGGAGATGAGAGACCATCTCCCCAGTTGTTGGGAGTCGCTGAACTGACAAGATAAGACGGCAGCGTCCGAGGAACCCGAAGAACCAGAGCAGAAGCCTCCTGACTTTACCCTGATGGAACCAGGCCTCTGAAGCTGGAAAAGCCACAGAGAGAACCCTGCCAGCGCTGAGATGTTTCTATCACCAACGAATACTGCTGATGCACCCTGAGTCTTGGAAATGAGGAGTCATGAGGGGACCCCTGTTAGGGCTGGGACTCTGCACCCATTGGCCTGTGACTTTGTGAGTCAGAAGGAGATTTTATTATAGACTGGTCGCAGACATATGGGCTAATATCGGACTTAGGACTTTGAACTGGACTGGGTTGGGATGCGTCCTCAATGTTCCATTCCTCTTGTCTATAAACCTTTCCCTTATATTGATATGCGTGTTTATGAATTTGTTTCTCTAGTCTACCCAGACTGATATAATGATTTTAAGAAATACTTTGATTGGGGACTCTTACAGCTCTTATCACAATCCATGCTTTCTTCCATTGTGGCAACAAACGTTGCCATCATCATTTGAGATTATAATTTTTTTTTCCCCCAGAGATTATAATTCTTTTTGTTTGGGCATCACTGCCCTCTGGTGGTTGTGGGAACTAACCAGCGCTGCTCCTGAGAGCTGCCGCAGAATTTGAACCGCCAAGCCCACAGGCTGCAGTCCCGCACTCAACCACTTATACCACCAGGACTCAGCCGAGATTATAATTCTTTTTTTTTTAATTTTTTAATTAAAAAGAAATTTTTTTTTAGGCATCACTGCCCTCAGGTGGTGGGAATAGGAGGCCCAGCCTTTGCTCCTGGGAGCCGGAATTGAACCTCCAGAGGTTATAATTCTTAATGGGAGAAAACCCGATCTTTCTCTCAAGGAGTGGCTGGTGGTTTTGAACTGCTGACCTTGCAGTTCGCAGACTAACAGATAACCACTTGTATATGGTTGTTAGATGCCCTTGAGTTGATTCTTATTAATTATCACTCCAGGAACAACAGACGAAACACTGCCCAGTCCTGCGCGGCCCTCACATTATTCCTCTGTGTGAGCCCATCATTGCAGTCACAGCGTCCATCCATGTGGTCAAGGGCCCTTCTCGTTTTCACTGTCCCTCCACTTTACCAAGCACGGTACTCAGCGCCAGGACTCGAAAATGACCCGGCGGCACACTTGGAGAACTTGAAGGAGGAAAACTGTATTAGCCAGTGACCCAGAGTAGCTAGTATCCTGGGAGATCTGGGCTCTGAATGTCAAGTGGGGGCAGCTTCTATATTTTATCTTCATGAGCAGTTTCTCAGAAGAGGACCAGGTCACAGAAGCGGGATAGGCAGGGATTTCTCGTGTCCACAGGGTACACGTCAGGGAGGAAGGGGGGCGTGGGATGGGTGCATTTGGAGAACGAGGACGTCCATGGGGTGAGGCAGGGCATCGGGTTAAACGTCCCTCTTAGGATTTTCCTTACATGGGGACTGGGCTCTCCTGTGAACATGCCCGAAGCATGTGAGATGAAGTCTGCCCGACTTTGCTTCTAAAGCGCCTTCCGGCTGTCCTCTTTCCCAGACAGATCCATTATGCCTTGGCAGTCCATGATAGTTCCAGTACTCTTCAGCAGCAGCAGGATTCAAACAGATTCTTCTTCAGTTCCCTTATTTCATGTGCATCGCCCCATTTAAGAATGACATTGTTGCTGTTAGATAGATACACTCGTGCATATTTGCATATACACAATGCATAAGCACACAGGCACGTGCTGTACATACCCACATATGTAAAACCAGGCACTGGAAACAGGCAAAAGGAGCCGAGGAAGTTTTTCTCTCACAGCCTTGCTTTCTTCAGGGCAAGTGCTACTTCTGAGGGGCAGGCATCAGATAACGAAGGTGGCAGGCCCGGTCTCGTCCATGCTGCTACCTATGTACCTTTGTGTCTCTCTGTCCAATCCATCGGCCCCCCCCCCCCCCCCCCCCCCCCCCCCCCCCCCCCCCCCCCCCCCCCCCCCCGTCCGTCCAGCTCTCCCTGTCTCAGACTGGGAAGTGAGAGGTCAGGCAGCTGCTGTCCTGAGGGCAGTCACACACTCGCACGGTGACTTGGGAAATAAAGTCAGACTCTTTGTGACAACAAGGAAGCCGAATCTGGCTGCTTTCAGCGACAGTGGCAGACTGACATTTCCGATTATGTTGCATGCAAATATTTCCATAAAGCGAGTGAGCTGAAGCTGAAGCTTCAAGGTGTTGAGGAAGACATCGTTAAAATGTGCTGCTAGACTAAAAAAAAAAAAAAAAAAAAGCCAAAAAGCCTTTCATCAAAATTGCAATGCTGGAACCCATATTAACCTTCATAGTATTTTAATTTCCTACCCTGTTCTTAGTATTTTTGTGAATTCAAATGCGGACTGTAAGAAAATGTAACAGGCATCATTCAAAGCATGTGAGGAATCTTAGTCAAAAGTCACATCCTGGTGGCGTTCTTCCTCAACACTGAGAAAACATTTGTTTTCGACAAAATGGAAGGAGAATAGGTTTAAATCATGAGCTGAGAGGCCATTCAGAATAAGGACCAAAGTGTGAGGAATGGCTCGGAAGAGTTTAGAAAGCTGACTAAACTCCATGGCAGTGGATTTGCTTTGGGGTTTGTTGTCAATGGTCTTTTATCTGTTAGGACATGTATTAGAATGCAATTCTATGCGGAAGTCAGGCAGAAATACAAATTTTCGGTGACCCCAGCTATGTCGGAGCTGAGCTGCACGCCACGGGGTTTTCAGGAGCCGAGGTTCTGGAAATGGATGAAAACTTTTCCCCCAGATCCCTCTGTGTGGGCTTGAATCACCAACGTTCTAGTAAGTGGTCGAGCATGTTATCCAGAGACTCATTGAGCCAAGGAAGAATGTAAAATCCCACACTCTGAAGACGAGTTTGGCCTCTGTCTAAGAGTATGCAAACCCAAACAGCACAAATACACCCACTGGCACAGAGTTGATTCCGACCCTCTCGGGACATGTTATAATGCCCTCCCCACCCCGCCCCGGATTTCCAAGACTGCACTTCCGTAAGGGAGCAGTAGCGTACTGTGGAGGACAAAGGTGAGCAGTCCAACATGCCACTACCACGCCACCAGGGTTCCGGTGAGTATCTCTGTGCAGTCACCTAACGTGGTGTCAATTTGAGGATGAAGAGTGTAGGGGTGGAGGCTAGCCTGTCAATCTGGAGCTAGCCAATGAGACCTGCCTCCAAGAAGGAATTACTACATTTCCCAGAATTCTCAGAAGAGTTCAGGCTGGATTCAAAAGAGGACATGGAATGAAGGATATCATTGCTGGCATCAGGTGGATCATGGCTTAAAGCAGGGAAGACCAGGATGATGTCTACATGTGTCTTATTGACTATGCTAAGGCATTCGACTGCCCATCAGCAGTCACTAGTCTTCTGCATCACTGCTTCTTATTTCTCTTGGACCAAGCGGTTAAAGTAACTCCAGACTGAGAGAAACACTTGCCGGTCCTCAGCAAATTCTTTATATTTACCCTTAATTCTACATTTTCCTCTGGACAGTCCAATTGAATCATGATTGGCCGGGCTCAGAAATGCTCCAAGCCAGATTTATTCCATCTGCATGCTGGGAAAATAATCTGAGAAGCTGAAGAACTCGATCAGGATTGGTGTAAGGGTTGTTAACAATCTGTGATCAGCAGACCGCCCGATGAAAGTTTGAAGGACTTAAAGAGGTTGGTGATAAAGATCAAAGACTGTGGCCTTCGAAGTATGACTTGCAACTCAGAAAACCAAAATCCTCACCCCTGGAAAAATAGGCAGTATCATGATAAAGGAAGAAGAGATTGGAGTCAAGAATTTGGTCTTGCTCAGATCCACAACCAAAGCTCATGGAAGCAGCCGTGGAGAGATCAGATGATACCTTGCATTCGGTACATCCGCCGCACACGCCCTCTTTCAAGTGTGGAAAAAACAAGGATGTCGCTTTGAGGACTGAGATGTGCCTGATCCAAGCTACAGTGTTTTCAATTCCCTCATAGACCGTGAACGTTGAACATTGGATAAGAAAACCAAAGAAGAATGGATGCATTTATGCAGGTGCTGGTGAGGGCTGTTGGACACTGCATGTGCCCACACAACAAGCCGGTCTCTCTTGGAAGAGACTTAGCCAGAATGCACCTTAGAAGCGTTTGTCTTGTGGACTCTGGACATGTGAGCAGGAGAGACCAGGCCCAGAACTAGGCAATCGCGCTGGGTGAGGGAGAGGGGCCCTGGAAAGGAGGAAGACCCTTCACAAGACGGACTAACGTCTTGGCTGCAGCCACCGGCTCAGACGTCACGACTGTGAGGACGGCGCAGGGCCCGGAGGTGCTCCGTCCTGTGGGACGTGGGTGGCTTTCTGTCGGCACCCACGCCACGGCACCTACCTATCACGACAGTCACCAGCGCCCGGGGAAGCAGCTCCTGAGAAATCGGACGCTGTATCGCACTGGCAGATCTGCTGCGCAAAGCCTCATTAAAGTGTTGGGAAACAAAAGATGTCACTCCGAGGGCTAGGGTGTACCTGACCCAAATCACAGCGGCGTCTTTAATCACCGCCGCCACCACCGCCATCGCCGTCTGTGTGTCAAAGTGGGGCAGCGAATGAGGAGCACTGCGGAAGAGCTATTGGAATGACGGTGTTGGGAAGAGGATTAGACACATAAGAGGCAAATGCGTCGTGGGGGAAGTCGAGTCAGAGTGCTTCTTAGAATAAAGAATGGTGTGGCTTCGCCCCACGTTCTTTGGAGAGAGGAGCTCCAGGGAGAGACTGCCACACCGAGTGTCAGTGAGCAGGAGGAAGACCCGGAGGGGAGGGCTCCCCACTGTGACTGCAGCAACAGGGGTGGGGGAGGCGCGGGGCCGGGCAGCGTTTCCCTGTCCTGATGGGTACAGGTACAGGCCCCTCTGAGTCAGAGCTTCTCCAAGGCACCTGGCACAGAGCCTCTGGGGCTGCGCTCAGTGCCCAGGAGCTGCCATCGCGACGACTGTCACAGGGCTGCAAAGAGGAAGCAGTGATGGTCATTCAGATTTCCTGGCCCACAGTTCCACTGTATGCCTTTGTGGAGGGCTGCTCCGTGACCTTGACGGTCCACGGGCGCTTTCATCTGCCTGGCTCCTTCCTGCAGACACATATAAAGAAGGGTATTTTTATGACTGTGTTGGCCGAATTTGCTACTATATATTCTTTTTTGTCTTTTTTTCCCAGATAAACATTTTAAGGGAAGGCATTTTTTCTGGGTCTCCACAAACAGCAAGGGCCTGGGCGTGCCAGCCTCAGGGAACACGGTGCCCCTTTATGTATCATCTCGGGGCGGGGGGTGGGGGGGCGCTTTCCCAGCACATCCGCAGAGTGGCTGGTTTCAGTAGAGACCAGGTGGTCCATAAAACTTAGACCATCTCTTATTTGACCCTTGACTGAAACAGACTGCCAAACGCTCTTGTGATGTTCCACAAATGAGCAGGGTGAGACCCAGAGAGATGCGCGCGCGCACACACACACACACACACACGCACTCTGTTGGTGTTGCTTCCCTAGAAAGTCCAAGACTCTTCTTTTCACCTCTTCCATCTCTTGGATCCTCTGGTGCTTTCCTAGCTCCCTGCGCTAGCTCTTGTTACCACTACCTTAAAGCCCCAGAGATTTGGACCATGCCATCTTTCCGCTTAAATTCTTTTCCCACTGCGCTGAGCATGAAGTACAACCTCTTATACCACACACACATACACACACACACACACACGTGCACATACCTGTAATTCTGTACGAGAATGGATACACGGTCATTTCCTGCCATTCGCTTTCTGGACAAGCCCCCTGCCCTGTGATAACTGGGTGTGCTTCCCCGTGTGCTCTCCGCACACTCCCCTTTCCCGTTCTTCTTGGAGACCTCCTATGCATCCCTCAAGGCCCCGTTGCCCTGTCCCCTCTCTGATGCTTCCCGCGCTAGCTCGTTCCTTTCAACCTCTGTATTGTTTCCACCTCGGATCGCTTGTCTGCCATCTTGTGTGTTGATTGGTTGGTTTGGGCTAGGTTCCATGCGTGCACCTCTGAGTCTCCAGCACCTGGCACTGGGCCCACGGCACAGAGAGGGAAAGGCACTGATGTGGACGGACCTTTAGACATGGAAGGCACAAGGCGTCAGGGGTCTTGCTTTGTTTTTCTGACATCCAGGACTCTCCTTTCCTGTTGCTTCCCCTCCCAGGCATGTCTATGAAACATCCCGGGGTTCTGTACAGAGGCTGTTCCGGGAGTGCGTTTTGCACCCAGGGTCCTCCTGGCACGGCCCAGCACAGGCAAACAGTGGGCTCTGGCAGGCGACAGGGGAGGGAGGACTCTCTTTTGCCGAGTTGAGCATTTATGTACTGAACACCTCTGGAAGGGAGCTTGAAATGTCTATCACGCTTCTTCAATGCCTGTAACCCACAGGCCACGTATTTCAAAGTACTTCTGTCAGACACCGAGACACCAATGACAGCATGGTGACTTAGAGAATGACGTGATTTTGAAGGGTTGACTTGATTAAAGAGTTGGCTTCCGTAGGTTAACATTTCATGGGTAGCTCTGAAGACCACCCACACCGGCTTCTGTGACAGCAGAACGAACGGGTTCCTCGTCGAATCTGCTCAGTTCTTCCAGACTCACCCCACCTCTGTGGAGCCCCCTCTTCCTGCCTGTCCTAGTTCACAGGACTGCTGCAGTCCAAGCCTGGAAGGACAGCATCTCCCACCCCTCCCACATTGCTGCCAACCCCGGCCCGTGGCTGAGCTCGCCCAAGGTCATGCCTGGGCCCTTAACCTTGAGGATGACTCCCTGCTTGTTGGAGGCTGTCTCCACTCTCCAGCTTGGAATCTACCACTCAGCCCACCTGGCCCTGGATCCTGTCCTTGACGCTCTGCCGTTATGCCAGGGTCTCTGAAAAGCCCATCCTTTCTGTCTAATAAGGGTTCCACCTGTGTGCTCACTCCTGTCTTATCTGCTTAGCACTGTGACAGCCCTTTAAGACAGGCTCTGATCCTTTCTGCCCTCTCCCACTCCCTGAAACAAGGCCAAGGCTGAACCCCTCCCTGCCCCCCAGCCCCAGGCCCCAGAAGGTGGTTCTCGTGGGAGAGGGGCCAGTCTTAAGCTGTTACAATGTCTGTGACCCTTCAAAGGCGACCACACCAGGGGACATACAGTATATCCGTGGAAGTACAATCTCAGAGGGAGGGTAAGGGCAGAAATACCTAACCAAAAGACTTCTTCAAGGAGCGTGCTAGTAAACAAACACTGAGAAACAGTGTTCTTCACTAGAAAGGGCCGAGGGCCTCAGAGAGTGGGTGGAGATGGAAATGAATTTGGTGTTCACAAAAGGTCACTGGATTTTATAAAGCGCCTGGGGCAGGGTTGAAACCCAACATGTGGTCGTAATGCTCTCCAATATGTGTTATGCGCATGTGATGGACAGGCGAGATACCAGGATCTTTACGCACCCCATCTTGCTTAATGCCCACTTCCTGTCCATGGAGGAAGTGCCCTGGTTTCTGTCCTCGTTAGCTGTCCTCAAGTCGGCCCCAGAGTAAGGGCGACAACCTCCCAGTGCACAAGGGCACAGGGACAACAGAGCCGCCAATTCAGTGCCATCCCCATGACCCCGGGCTGATTCCTGCAAGGACGTCAACCGGACCTCTTTCCCTAGTCTGCCTTAGTCTGGAAGTTCATAGCATCATGAGCAGACAGACGTCCTCTGGCCAGGACTCAGACCTTCGATCCAGTAGGTCAGAAAGCTTACATCCGGAAACTGGATTAAAGCATCTGTCTGACTTCCACGTCCAGCCCTCAGGGAGAACTGGCCACTCACTGGGCGCGGGTGGGGATGCACCCGGACTTGGCTCTGGACCGATGGAGGTGTCTTCTGCCCCCAGGGCCATGATGATGACCGCCTGTGACCTCTCAGCCATCACCAAGCCCTGGGAGGTACAGAGCAAGGTAAGAACCGGGAGGGGGAAACCCCAATGCCAGTGACATCGAGAAATGTGGCTTGGACCATTTCTGCCCAGACCCAGAGCCTGTCTACCATTTTCCCCTCTTCCCTTGTAAAGCCTTGGGGCTCATTTTTGGATCTCACCAAGGGTGACATTGATGCAAGGGTTGAGGTGGAGGGTGGAGCTTCTGTTTTGGCTGGGCGAGCACCTCACCTGGGGTGGAAGAAGCCCGGCAGGCAGGGGCCGGGGCTCAGACTGTGGGGCTCTGTCGGTTGCAGGTAGCCCTGTTGGTTGCTGCTGAGTTCTGGGAGCAAGGTGACTTGGAGCGCACAGTTCTGCAGCAGAACCCCATTGTGAGTACCAGAGGGGAGGCATGTGTGGCCCCATCCTGACAGGGCGTGCCCTGGCCCTGGTGGTGAGGCACGACCCCCAGCGGAGACCTGACTTAACCTAGGGGTGACCCTTCCCGAAAGCAGCGCATCTTGAAATAGGGCCTGGGGACCCCCTTAACCATATCCCTTGGGACCCTGTTAAGAGATGCAAAATCACAGGCTGCTTTCAGTCTGCAAGTGGGGTTTCGTCTCGTGTGTTTCCATAAGCCTTTCTCAAGGCCGAGCACCTGCCCTCACGCCTATGTCCCCAGCTCACTCCGAGCGGGGGTAGACTGGGATGGTCTGGCCATCCGCGCAGCCCTGGCTGTGTTTGACCTCAGAGTGGCGGCCAGGGTGTCCGTCCATCTGGTTGAGGGACTTCCTCTTTGGGCTGCCCCCTCTGCTTCACCCACCGAGCACGGTGTCCTCCTCTGGAGACTGCTGTTTCCCCAGAACCCAGCCAGGCCACGGGAGATGACACCTAGCCATCCTTGCTTCTCCAGAGCAGCCTGGCTGTCCTCCTTTGGAGACAAGGACACCTGTTCTCCTGGGGCACTCTGTGCATGTTCAGTCATCTTGGTCAGCAACCGCCCCCCACTCTGCGCCCCCCCACCCCCGCCCCCCAAGGTGATAGTTCTCCCTGGGTCTTATTGGCATTTCTCAAGCTGAAAGAACCGAAGCAGGTCATCCAGGTCTCCGACTGAGATATTCCGCTCTCTGCTCCGTCGTGTCTTCTTTTCACCTGAGCTCATGGAGCAGACACTAGAACCCAGCTGGCCTGTCCCTTCTGGCTGCCCCTGCCACGTCTGGAAGCAAGAGGGAGCCTGCAGAACCTTGTGAAGCTGCCCTCCCTGCTCCTGGTGAACCTTAACTGGACCAGCTAGTCAGCCGCCTCCCCCCGGGTGACAGGGGACAAAGCCTGGCCCTGACTGGGACCAGGCTGGAAGGCCGAGGCGCTGCGAGAGGTGTTGTGGGAACAGCACGGAACACGTAGGGGCAGGGTCACATTCAAGATGTGCTAAGGATGCTGGGGCAGCCACACAAAGCTAGGGGGAGCTGAAGGACACCGGGAGCCTGGCAGGAGCAGGTCAGTGCCGTGATGAGGAACAGGAAGCAGGGGCTTGACTTCTTATCTTTTCTTAACTTTAAAAAAATGAAACATTTCATGAATTTCACTGGCTCAGCAGCCAGAGTCCACCACAGGCAACCATTTGTTAGTCTTGATTTCACTCTTCTCCCTCAGTGCATATCTCTATGCTTGTAAAACACGCACAGCAACTCACGCGTGTGCAACCACCACCCCACTCACAGAATTCACCATAACCACACAGAGTATTAACAGCTCAGACCCAGCATCCGTTCATGCCCCCGATGGAGTAAGGGAAATCCCTGGGCTGATTCATTTCAGATCTGGCCCCAGCAAGGGCCACAAATACCCCAGGGACTGAGTTGTTACGTGGCCCAAAGCAAACCCACTGCCAACAGTTTGGGCTCATAACAACCCTTTAGGCAGTGGACCTGCCCACTGGGGTTTCCAAGGCTGTACATCCATCTTTCTGGGAGCAGGGAACCTTCTCTTTCTTCCTGTGTAGTAGCTTGTGGGTTTCAACCACCGACCCTGCCCTTAACAGTCCCGTGCCTCCTGTACTCCTTAAGCCTCCTGTAATTGGTAACGATTCCCTCACCTGTGTTTTCTTTGGGGGCGGGTCCCGTGTTTGTGACATGAACTGGGTCTGATATAGACTCTCCCACACACTGCACTTGGCTGGCCGCTCCCTGGTGCTGCTGTCTTTCTGCCTTTCTCTGCTGTGTGTTCTATGTATTCCTCTCGCCCACGGGTCTCCCACAAACCGCCAGGCAGCTCTGCACCTTTGATGAGCTTAGGGTTGGTTTATTTCTTTTAGCAAGAGCCTTCCTAGGAAGACCGGAGGTCCTCCTCGGCCATCACGTCAGGAAGTGCCCAATATGTTTAACCCTTTCTCCCCCACGACAGCCCATGATGGACCGAAACAAGGCTGATGAACTCCCCAAGCTGCAGGTCGGCTTCATTGACTTCGTTTGCACCTTTGTCTACAAGGTAGGTCCTCCTCCCCTCAGACCCCACCGCGAGTCCCCGGGACTCCCAAACAGCGCTAGTGGTGATCAGAGCTGGCAAGGGGGCGGTAGATGACCCTTTAACAAGCTTTTCTCTTCTCTCATGGCACTTGAGCCCCAACAGCTCCAGGAGGTCTCCTGTGACTCTGCCTCCAGCCCAGACCTCGGAGCTGACCCAGCCAAATGGTTAAGCCAGGGAGACAGGGAACTTTGCAGACGCATGTCCTCCTGCCTTCCCTGGCTGAAGGAAACCCATAAGCCAAAGCATCTCACTTGTCAAATGATCATCAGGATTCCTCTTAGAACTCTTGAAAGCTTCCTTCTTAAGAAACCCACCGCTTCTAAATCCATCTGTGCCCCAGGAAAAATTCTTATTTTGGCCCCGATGTCCCGGATGAGAAATGCCTGGGCGAGTGTGAGCAGACTCAGCTAGGACAGGACTCCTGAACTCCAGTGTTCTCTGCGTGCCGTGTGGGGACTTCGCTCAGAAGGAGACGTGGGTGGGCTAGGCACCAAAGACAGTGCCTCTGTGATGCAATGTGGGCTAAGTGAGCCGAGGCAGAGGAGCTGACGGATCCACACCACCGTCAACAACTTTGCCAATCGACAGAGAGGGCCTGAGCCCTGCACACGCGTCTTTACTACCACCCTGTGGGCTGGGTGACCACTGTCTTGATTTCAAGGTTGAAGTGAAGCCAGGCTAACGATTTCCCCAAACCCAGAGACCTCTGAATGCCCTTGGTTCTGGCTATGGGCCCACAGAAACCAGCACATCCCAGGCTGCTGGCCCCAGGCTCCAGAACCAGAGGGCAGGTGAGGGCAAGCCTTATGTAGGATCTGGAGCCTGACAGGGTCCTGTCAGGGCGTGTGTGTAGGGGGTGGAGGGAGATTTCAAAAGTGGGAGGGAAAAAATGTCATTAAAAGATCCTGGAATTTCCCATGAAGCTTTGAAAGCCCTCTTGTATGTGTTAGGGAAAGACCCCTTGACAAAGGACACTGCCCTTGCATGAGAGCTTGGGTGTGACTCGGTCTGTGACTCAAGACCCGCTCCACAGGAATCCTGCCTGATAAACACAGAGCCATAGCATTTAGAGGATCGTCACATCAGGGCACAGTGGAGGACAAGCACACAGTACTAGGAATCATGGCCTAGCCAATACGACTCCTAACCTTGGCCCTGGGATTACCCGATGACAATGGCGCTTGGCCTCACGTGACTTCATCTGCACGTGTGGTTTTCAGCACTGTGGTGTTTTTGTCATCACCGTTTTGTCAAAATTGCTGATGCTTTAGCTGCGATATGGTAATATGTAGTATTTGAGGACCTGGGTCAAGAAGTTTTTGAGGATGAAGTAATCAAATGAAAAGTTTTAAGAAAAAAAAAAATTCCACTTAATTTCTAAGAATGTAACGAATAACATTGCAACTCGCTTGAGTTTTTTTTGGCAGGGGTATCACTGCCCTCTGGTGGTCGTGGGAGCTACCCAGCGCTGCTTCTGAGAGCAACTGCTGGATTTGAACCACCAAGCCTGCGGGCTACAGTCCCACCACTTACGCCACCAGGGCTCAGCCCAATAACATTGCAATTTGATGTAGAAAGGCTTTGCACAACAATTTTGTTCCTAAAAAATGATTTAAAAAAACAACAACCAGCTCATCCCCAGTGGCGTAGTGGTTGAGTGTAGGACTGCGGCCCACAGGGTTGATGGTTCAAATCCAGCAGCAGCTCTCCAGGAGCAAGACTGGACTTCTTACTCCCACCAAGGCAGTGATGCCACACACACACACAACAAATTTTATTATTACCCTGCATATCATCTTAGAAATACAGGCAGTCCTGGGTTATGAACAAGAGTTTTCCTAAGAGTCTTTAAAACTTTGAAGGGGGGTGGGGAGGGAAGGAACTGGTACCAAGGGCTCAAGTAGAAAGCAAATGATTTGAGAATGATGATGGCAACAAATGTACACATGTGCTTGGCACGATGGATGTATGAATTGTGATAAGAGCTGTATGAGCCACAATAAAATGATTTTTTTTAATTGAAGGTAACTTGGACCAGACAAAAATGGTTCTTATTGATCCTGACTTTAGTGTCAGAAGATGGGGCTTGGTCCAATTGAGTTTTCAAAGAGAGGGCAATTGTGCACAGGATGAAGACAGGGCTAAAAATATGTCACCCCATTCAAAGATCGCAGTGCCCCACTCACAGATGGTGACAGGGTGGAAGGGGTGTTTCCCATTCAAGAAACAAAACAAATCTAGCCCTGCCAATCATTGTTCTCTTCAGGAGCTCAGGCTCCTGCTAGGCCCCTTGTGGCCCTGGGGGGTCTCCAGGCTTGCTGGAGTGACAAACCACCCGAATCGTGACAGTTCAGGTCTGTTTTACTTCCTCAGTCACGGCAGAATGGATTCAAAACCCTGTGCTCCAGAGCCGATAGGAATTGTCCCTAAATAGTAATCTGGAACTTCCTGTCTTACCTGTAAACAATTTAAACCTATATTTACCACACAGTCTTCCGCATCAAAGTGGATCATAAACATTACGAAGGGTTCTATCAAGACTGCTATAGGAGGGGGTCCTGGGGGAGGAGGGGAGAGGTGACACCAGACTTACAGCCTGGATGCCACTGCCTTGATGTCACCACTGGGGACAGGTTCCAGGCGCCCCGTTTCCCCTCGGGCCCAGTGACTCCGCCCACCAGAGTCTGCGTTACCCCTCGGAGGGCTGCACAGGCGAGCGGTCTTGTTTCCCATCTTACCGTTTCTGAGGGTTGGAGGAGAGGAATGGCTTTGTCCATTCTGATTGAGAGGTGAGGTTGTCATGAGGCTGTCTTCTGGAGCTGGGAGTTGCTGCTGGGGCCCTGCATTGGTTTGCGAGTTATAAACCTCTGGATGTATATAGTGGAACTTCCCACAGCGTTGCCTTGGCCACCCTCGTTGCAGAAGCAGCTGGGTAGGTTTCCCCTGCTGGGTGGGTTTGAACCAGCAGTCTTGAGGTTGGCAGCAGAATGCTTAACCATGATGGTCCCCCAGAGCCTCTTTGTGTTGGAAGAGCCCTTAAGAATCAACTTCACCACATCTGCTTTCATTCAGCAAGTGTTGACTCAGACATTTTGTGCTTCAGGCCTTGTGTAGGCCAGGGCCACTCTGGTCAGCTGGTCCTCCAAACTCTGTCTCTGAGGAGTCGGGTAGAGGGGTTCATTACCTGCAAAGTGCGACGTGGTTAGGAACTTCGAACAGGGGTCGGCAAAACCTTTCCAGAAGACATGGTGCTTGAGCTGAGGTCTGAAGGGAGCAGAGGGCGTGAAGGCGTCCCTGCCGAGGCCCCTGGCAGGAAGCAGCCCTCCAGAGGGAACAAGCTCCAGAGTGACTAGAGACCGTGAGGGTCGGAAGAGCAAGTGGACACTGGGCTGAGGAGGGCTTGACCTTCCTCTGAAGGGCAGAGGCTTTGAAGCGGGAGTGGCTTGGGACGCTATGGACCCGAGACCAACGGTATCGGCGTGCACATGGCTACCTCGGGAAGTCTGTAGCCTCTCCGGCTGCTCCCTTTGGCGCTGGCAGCCCCAACTCCCAGGGCCTGCGGGCCTCTCAGCACCACAGACTCACCTCTCTCCTAGGAATTCTCCCGTTTCCATGAGGAGATCACCCCCATGCTGGACGGGATCACCAACAACCGCAAGGAGTGGAAGGCCCTTGCGGACGAGTATGATGCCAAGGTGAAGGGGCTGGAGGAGGAGAAGCAGAAACAGCAGGCCGCCAAGCAAGGTGCGCGGAAAAGGGGCAGGGGGAGACAGGGCAAGCCGAGGCGAATGCACGGTCTCAGGGCCTCCCTCACACGCGAAGCCCCACCCCGGCTTTCCATGGACCTGCTATCATCCCAGACGAGGACCCTGAGCCCCAAGCAGAGCAGAGTCGTGGCTAAACGCTCCAGAGTCTGGCTTCCAGCCTGGGCTGAGAGAGACACCCAGGACCTCCCAGCAGGGATTCCCAGACTGCCTCTCCCAGAGCAGGACAGGCTCCCATTCTAAGCACATAGGCCCCCTCCATGGTTCAAATCCAGCAGCAGCTCTCCAAGAGCAAGGCAGGGCCACCTACGCTCACCAGGGCAGTGATGCAAAAAAAAAAAAAAAAAGACCAAGGCTGGGCCTCGCTCATCCCGCACGCCGGCTGGCTGCACCCCCGTGGCCAACTGGCCCCTGGAGGGGATGGGGGGCTCTCTCCGTTCATCAGGTTCCAACTCCTGGGATGGGGTGAGGCAGGAAACAGCCCCAGGGTTGATGTCCTGCTTACCCACATGGCATGCTGGTAGTTCCCTGAAAGCCGAGAAACAGTCTCGCTTCTCAAAGCCTTCTAGGGTGTAACTCGGTGCAAACTGGGTCTGAGAGGAAGCCTCCTCTCTCTCACCTCTTCTCTTCCCGGTCTGCAGCAGCCACAGGAAGCCAGGCCGGGGGAGGCCCGGGCTCCGCGGGGGGCACAGCAGCAGCCAAGTCCTGCTGTATCCAGTAGCCTGTCGTCACCTTTCCGGGAAGAGATGAGCTGGCCCCGAGGGGAGCCACACGCCTTCGTGAGCAGGAAGAGAACCGAGACTGAAGAGGAAAGAGAAGGGAGTTTCATCTCATCTGGTGGCTTCCAAACACTCTGCAGCCTGGAGAACAAGGATTCATAGACAGCCGTTAAAGAGTTCATGAGTGCGAGTCACCTACTTGTGTAGAATTGCTTTTGTTCTTAGACTTCCGTATAATGGGTTATTATAAAAAGTTTTCCATTACTCCCCAAAGTAGAGAATTGCGTGAGTCCTCTACAAACCCATCACCCAGATGCAGCGAAGCAGCCTTTGTTAGTGTCTCCTGTTTCTTTCCCTTCTGTTCCTGCCCTCCCATCCCCGTCACAGTTGAACTATTCTGAAGGCACCCTGGTGGGTCTGTGAGACACACCCGGGGCCACTACCCCCGAGGTCTGTAGTTCAATGCCACCAGCTGCCCAGGAGAAAGCAAACGCTGTCTGCTCTGGCAGAGTCCTGGTCTCAGAAAACCCCTAGGGACAGTTCTGCCTTGTCCTCTAGCATCACAAGCCAGCATCCACTCCGGGCACTATATCTGGTTTGGGGTTCAAGTCTTTAAAAGCCAATTCCAGACATCGTCATTTTTGCCCCTCCGTCTCCCAGGAAACGAGGGTGTTTTCTCACCTCCCGGGCGCCGTTCTCGAGGCAGCAGATGGAGAGTGGTCCTGTGTTCATGGTGGATGCTGCGAGGAGTTGCTAAATCCCCCTAGGGGAGGGCGCGGGCGAGCCCTGACTGGCAGCCCCTTTATTGCCTCTACTACCAGGAGCTTCTCTGCCCAAGGTCACCCACCCCCAGTGGTTGACCCACGCCAAGCGAAAAGGGCTGGTCTGCTTGGCCTGGAAGGGGTCAGCTCAGAACTCACGTGGGATCCACCACAGCTGTGGCTCTGCAGCTGTTACGCCCGCCGCCCACTCCCACGTCCTGTCCCTGGGTGAGGATCCCCAGGGTCCCCTCTCCTCCTTAAGACGAAGCCTGCAGACGGAACCTGTTTCTCTGTCTGCCGCTAATGATGATGGTCCATCATCGAAGTTCGCTTTGGCACCAAAATGCTTTTCAGGGGGCTGGCTTACCGGAATCTTGCCGGAATGCGCCCCACACCTCCCAGTCCTGCAACGGGCACAGCCCCTCCCCCCTGCCTCTGTGAATTTCTTTTCTAGTGGTCTGTGGCAGAAATGGCGTTGATTATCCTGTAGGGCATGCCCAGTTCGTGATGTACATATTCGTTTCCTTGGGGTGACGTATAACCATTTCCCCTGTCCCCATTCTTCCACAAATGTGCGTGAGCCGTTGTAATGTTCCAGAACGCGACATTACACTATTCCAGGGGAGAGCACCTTTCTCTAATTTACACAGATTGTCTTTGGAACCGGAAGCAGACGTTTGCAAGTTTGTGGTCAGCTGGTGTCTGGGGTTGGGGTGGGGGGAGGGTTCCCTTCTTCTGACGTCCACAAAAGCCAGCATACAAAGGCCGTGGTTTTACTGAAAGCATCCACTCCCACCTCTGTCTTGATGTGAATGAAGAAAGGGGTTCAGGAGGACGGCAGGGCTGGGCCTGATGCCGGTGCAGTTCCCGGCCTCCACTTCAGAGGCAGATGCGTAAGGGCATGGGGAACACGGGGTCTAGGGCGCAGGGCCCCACACGTACACAACAGGCCCTGGGCGCTTGAGCCCTGCCTGCATTTCATGCCAACGGGGAGCTAGGTCAGGGCCCTTTTCCTCGTAACCCCCTAAGCTACATGTCCCGCCGTCCTCCAACGAACATGCTAAGAGCACTGCTGGGTGAAGTGGGAAGGGGTCCCTTAGCACATCACATGTGGCGGCTCAAGGCAGAGTAGGGAGAAACAGGTGGCCTTGGCCCTGCTGGTCCTGGCGCTAACCTTCGGAGTCCCTCTGCCGGCTCCCCCAGGGCTCTGAAGAGCAGGGCGCCCAGCACGATGGCACCACCGCTCGTGAGGAAGGTGCTGTGGACAATCTCAGCTCACCCTCACAGCGGGCAGGGACTCCTAGCAGCCCCGTGCATCATATGATGGCGTGAGGTGTCCACAAGGCGAGGCCGTGATTCTCGGGGTTTGATGGGCACTGTGGATCATTTCGTCTTGGGATCTGATGGGGGCATTTGGGAGGGAAGTTCCCCTGGGGTGGTGGCCTGCCTCCAGCACACACCAGAATGGGCTGGCAAGCCTGGCTCTTTCTCCACCCTGCACTCTTCCAGTTCTCAGGTCATAAGCCAGCAGACGCCTCCAGCCTATCACCTGACCTGCGGGTGCTGGGTTGGTCTGTCAGCCTGTGCGGAGGGCTTGTGCGGTGACTGACTCATGGGTTAGGGACCTTCTAGTCCCCTCTGGCTGTGTGAGCCATTTCCTTGAAGTAAATGGTTCTTGACAAATACACTTCACTGAGTTGGGTCCTCTAGAGACTCGGTGAGGTTGAGAAACCTGCCCGAGGACACGCAGCTGGGAGGCAAGGAGGCTGACGGTGACACTGTCGGACCTTATGTCCCTCATACACAATAAACTTGACAAACGCCATGACAGGCTCCCAAAGAGCTGAAACTCAGGGTAGGCCTAAGTTTCTATTTCAGAGAAAACCCGTGATTTCCCTGAAGCGGGTACAACACCCGGAACCAGGAAGAAGCATTCAAAATTCAACAAGTCCCTGACAGCCAACCAGAGAACACGGAAAGCAGCTCGCCGATAGAGAACAGCCACCTTCTCTCTGATGGGACTCTATGGCGGGAAGTGGGAAAGGGCACTCCCCTTATGTGACCTGAAACTATAAAAACTTAGCTTTGTGCGAGGCTACAGG
The DNA here is from genome assembly GCA_004026705.1 of Nesogale talazaci. Lineage (NCBI taxonomy): Eukaryota > Metazoa > Chordata > Mammalia > Afrosoricida > Tenrecidae > Nesogale > Nesogale talazaci. Next base: position 12,877 of record PVJH01011443.1, on the reverse strand, counting down.
AAACCGCTGTGCTGCGTAGTGGTGTGAGCCAGACCCTAGCTGAAGCTAGAAATAAACTCCTTTTGTTCCTTTGCATCTCGAATGTCATTTTCCGCGTTCTTGGATAAGCTCGTCTCCCTGGTCCAACAACACCAGCTTTCACCACACTGTGGCTGAGAACTAGCTGCTGAGACTTTCCGAAGGGGCCTTTGAGTTCAAAGAAACCACCTCACTCCATGCGCAGGGAAGCCAGCCACAGGGCTTGTTGCTGCTCAGACAATACAGAAGTCGCAGAGCTGAGTCTCAAACTTGGGTCTTGAGGCTGTCCATCTGCCATTTGATTCCTGGCACCAGTCAATGGATCATTTGTGATTGTGGGCTGGTCTGGCACTAATGTCGACATGGGACCCACCACAGCTGTGGCTCTGCAGCTGTTACACCCGCCGCCCACTCCCACGTCCTGTCCCTGGTGAGGATCCCCAGGGTCCCCTCTCCTCCTTAAGACGCAGCCTGCAGACGGAGCCCACAATCATCGACTATCCAACCATCATCCAAGTTCGCTTTGGCACCAAAATGCTTTTCAGGGAGCTGGCTTGCCGGAATGCGCCCCACACCTCCCAGTCGTGCAATGTGCACAGCCCCTCCCCCCTGCCTCCGTCAATTTCTTTTCTAGTGGTCTGTGGCAGAAATGGTCTTTGCCAGGCCAAAGTCTCTCTCGAGCACGTTTACTGAGCGTGCTTGTATGCATGCATTGAGAAGCCCAACAAGGGGTGTGGAGGTCACAGTAGAGTCTTGTGAATGGGCTGAGCCAAGAGGGAGGCCTGCACCGCCCCTTCTCATGGCAGCGCCATGTGTCAGCGCAGACACGCTTCAGAGGCTCTGTGTTTATTTGTACTTTTTAAGATCAAGAGACTTTTATTAAGTACCACATAATACTTTTTTTTTTTTTAAATCACTGTATTGGGGACTCGTACAACTCTGACCACAATCCATGCATTCATTGTGTCAAGCACATTTGTACATTTCCAGGGTCCTTAGAGTCAGATCCCCGGCCTTTCTCCCAAGGTGCTTCTGGGCACCTTTCCACTGTCAATCTTTGGGTTAGTAGCCATTTGCACCAGCGAGGGGTCCCCCATGGCCATTATGAACCTCCTCAGCGTGCTGCCACGAGAACACAAGTGTGGGAAGTTAGTCAAGAAGTTTTCAAAACTGGGAAACCTAGGCAAGGGGGGAGACGATGCATTGTGAAGACTGCAATGCATGACGGGAAGCAAAATGTGTCTGGATCGTTGAAGGGGAAACTGATTTGCTTGGTAAGCCTTGGGTGGGGGCAGGGGTCTTTCCTGAGAAAGTGACAGTCTTGGGGCAGCTTACACATTTAGTACCCCCTCCCCAACCCCTACTTTCCAATAAGCACACAGGACTCAATAAAGAAAGGCACGCCTGGGCAGGGCGGTGGGTGGAATTTCCTTTTTAATCTCCATAGTGTAGTTGTTAGGTTTATTGATAAGCAGATCACTTCACTATTTACAGTACATGAGCATAGAGATTCTACAGTTTTTGTGATGTAAACAATAACTCCCCAGTGGGAGTCTGAGAAAAGAAGCCAGTTCTGAAGTATTTACAGACGTTAAAATAGAACTTTATACTCACGGAATAATAATAATAATAATAATACATAGAGCAATTTGGTTAAATTATCTACGAAACTATAGAATCTGACAATGTACAAATACAGGAAAACAGTTTGTTGTTTCGAAGGTAGACAGGTAAATCACACGGGAAATAAAATAGGGGAGATGACAACCACGGTAACTAAAAGCAAAGAACTCTTCCTTGCTTCTTACAGATAAAGTATTTATATAAATAAGGACACAACCCAACGAAATGGAAAAAATATATAAAAATCCTCTACCAATTAAAAAAAATAGCAAAACTAAAAACTCGATTCTCAATCATTAGCAGTGTCCTTTACAAAATTAAAATGTAGCTTTCTATTATAAATTACAAAGCAGATGTGTCCCTCTGTGTAGGTGAAATTCTTGCACCTTTCTCAGAAATGCATCAATATAATTACACACACACACGCACACATGCGCACACGCACACACATCCACACCTAACATTCACGCCCCCCAGGCTGTAGTTACCTTATTGAATTACCGCAAACATAATGCCCTCTAAAGCAGTACCCTGGGGATGTCAGAAAGCTCACAAGTTTAGCCATTCCCTGGTTTGACCCTGTCACAGATCAGGGGGGACACCCTCCCTATTGCTCAGAATTCTCTAGGCTGCATGGTCACGCTCAGAGAAGAGGAAGTGAGTCCCACTTTTGGAAACACGGGATGGGACCCCCGGGACCTCCTGCCCAGTCTATTAAGGCTAGCTACAGACACGGTCTCTGAGGAAGCTGAGGCTGGGGGAGGGATCTTGGGCGGATGCCAACCTTGGCGCCCGGGAGAAGCCGCTGCTCACAGCTGACGCCAACGTCGTGATTCGGGGGGGCGGGGGAGAGGGCGGGCTTGGCTTCCCAAAGCAGGTTGCACCAAGCTGGACTTCAGGATGGACCTCCCCCAGAAAGCCTCTGGAAAGCGTGGTCCTTTCCTCGCCTCTCCACTCCGACCGCGCGCCCCCAGAGACCTCCAACCTGTTTCCATCAGAATCACAACATCCCTCAAGAAACAAAGTTGGGGAGAGTTTATGACTTTTTATTCCTAACACAAAAACAGTTGACGAAGAGTGTTTAAATACAAAAGGACAAAAACAAACCAACAAAAGCCTGTTTGGCGATCCAGTGGAGCACAGCCCCCACGCCTGCCCGCCCACCCGCCCTCTCACACTTGGCCTTTTGGCTTGGCCCTAGACCATCAGGGGGGCCACTGAGCAGAGGTTCACTTAACAAGGGCAGCGCGGGGCTGCCAGTATTGCGGTTACAGTAAACCCCTCCCGGGCCCTGGGCGTGCGGGCCCGTCTCCTCTGCCCACTGGAGAGCCAGCAGCCCCTCACGCTGCCGTGGGTTCCCAACAGGTCGGCGTATGCCAGGACACTGGATTCCCAAAGAGTGTTGGGCAGGCAGCAAGATGGTGGGAAGGCGTCATTGGCCTTCCGTCGGGGTAGCTGGTAGGTAAGATCTTTTGACCACTAGATGGCTGACGAGATGTTGATAAGGCAAAGTGCTGAGGTGGGACCGGACCTCCCTATCCCCTTTACAAATAACCCAGGTGCCAGGCCAGGAAAGCCCTGTGACGCTTCCTGGGAGGATCCTTTGGCAACAGTACTCGAGGAGGGGGTGCGAGCCACTCAGAGACCAGGGCCTGGCCACCTATAAAGACCAGACTTTTCAAAGCTCCAAATTTATGCAATGGAATGAATTCCACGTTGCTTCTGAATGTGCCAGGCATCCAGAAGAAAGAGAAAATCCAAACTTTCCCCGAGTGCTGGCACTCCATCCCCGCTGCTGTCTCGTCACGGAAACAGAACGCAGAAGCTTCCCTGGGCCTATGAGCGTGGCCCCCTGCCTCCCACTACCCCAGATGCCTGACGATCATTTAAAAGAGCTGTGTGAAAGGTTCCTAAGTTAAGCATTTTTTAAAAAAACAAACAAACAAACAAACAAACAAACAAACACACCAGTGTATTGCTAGTCTTGTCTGAGGGCAAGAGATAACAGCCAAGTGGTTGGATGACAAGGCTGAACCTTCCGGCTCCCCGCCCCCCCCATGACAGACTATGGCTTGGATGGGTCCTGGGGGCCGCACTCCTCATATTGGGTAACCCTGCCAGAACCGCGTGCACCGGAATCTCCTGCCCTGCAAAGAACTCGCCCCGGAAGCTGAGCGGGCACAGCCATGGACTAGGCTTTCCAGGGGGGCACAGGCTCCCGGGCACTCCAGAGAGCTGCAGCGCAGGGACCTCGACACTCCGCACAAACACCCTGATGTGCTCGACGAGGAGATGCGGGTCCCCGCCACACCGTGGAAACAGATCCCCTTCCTGGGAGCCTGGCTCCCCACTCCGATGGCTTATGGTTCAAAGACTGGCCCAACTGGCCCAAACCAGTTGGCTGGGCTGTCTTTATTTGAGTTTAGTTTTACTAAAGTGCATAACAAGATCAAAACCCTGTTTCTAAGGCCATCCGCAGAGGCTGCCGGGGGAGGGGGGGTGGGGGGAAGCACGGGCGGGCTGGCTCTAGGGCTAGCCAAGTTGGAAGGTGTCCTGCTGCAACCCCCCCACCCCCGCCCCCCTTCAAGGAGTGCCCCTCACACGGTCAGGCCACCCGAGGTCCATTCTGCCCGTGAAGAGATGGGGAGCCAGACCGGGGTGGCGTGCCTCTCCAAGTGCTTTCATGGGTCCGATGCCCAGTCTGCTGTTTCCTGGGTGCCCCCCACCCACTGTCTGTTGCACTGAGTCATCGGTGTGGGGTCTGCCCACACTCTCCTTCGATCACCCTGTGCCTCCAGGCAGCCCAGGCCCCATCTGTGTGTGCGCACTTGGCCCGGGGCTGTGGGAAGGCGTTCCAACCTATTGCACGTAAACACTCCTCTGTCCCCTCTGCCCAGCTTTGAGGGGCCCCGAAAATAAACACCGGTTGATCGATCTTGAGCTGACCCCACCTCGTGGAAAGCCCATGTGTCAAGAGTCAAACCGAATCTGTCCAGGGCTTTCTCGCGGCCTGAGTATGGGAAGTAGATCACCAGGCCTAGCTTCCGCGGTGCCTCTCCGATCTTCGGTCAGCAGCTGAGCGCGTCGTGAACCCCCGGACTGACTTCGTGTGCACGTCGGGCCGGGTCCTTTCTTTGGTCATCTCGGATGCTGGACTGGGATGCCCCCAGAGGGCAGGCAGCTGCAAAATCCCGGATGCAAGGGAAAAGGCCGTGGCAGCCAGACCCCAGTGGGTCAGAACCACAGACCTTCCAAGGTGAATTCTGCTTCACAGTCGGGATGACCCACTGGAGCTGAGGCCCGGGCCTGGGCTGGACCATGGGGCCAGCGATGCAGACGCTTCTCGGGCCCTTCCGCCCACACCTGCACCTGCCTCTCTAGATGCGCGAGGCCTAGGCTCAGGAGGCGCCGTTCTCAGAACCGAGAAGCACAGGCTCTAGGCCAGGCAAGACTCCTGCTGCAGCTCTTCTTGTGTCAGGGCTCGGTGTCCAGAGTCTCTGTAGCTCAGAGTATCCCACCCGGGGCCCTGCCCGTCTCCCGAGCCCCTGGGTAGGCAATGCTGGGGGCTCCAAGGAGATTCAGACTCCCTGCGGGAACAGGGACAGGGTGATGGGGAAGGGAAGGGGGGGCCTGAGCTACACGCCACGCACTCAAATTCTTTACCTCTTTGATGCATTTTCCTTCGGTCACCAGAGCCCCCAAGAATGAGGATTCTGATTCAGCCTCGTAGCGACTGAGGAAGGAGATGGAAGAATTCCACTTGGTGGTGGGATTAGACACTTTGGGGAAAACACCAGCACGGCACAGAGATACAGCAAGTATGACCCGCCTGGCACGGGGGGCTACAGACACGGTTGACAGGAAGCATGTATGGCAATCACATGTAAACATCACCAGAGCAAAGACAGGACAGAGCGACAATGAGATGGTTGCCAATGGCAGCTGCTCCCTCTGGGGCGCTCCTCTTCACTGGCGGGGAAGGAGACCACGGTGGACTGGTTGCTCTGGGCAGAGAGACCTTGGCTGGGACCTCCCCACGAGGCCGTTCACAGCTCTCAATGCCTCTGCGGCTGCTCAGTTGGGTGGTCTTTTCTGCGTGGGATGGAGACCAGAAATCCCAGGGTCCCTGGGAGGCCTCCTGTCCCTTCAGCGGCCCCAGCCCTGGCCTCGGACACATCCCGTCTGCATGCCAGACTGGGCTCGTCTGCTGTGCTCCAGGGCCAGCGCCTGTCTGGCTTCCTATCCCTGTGCTGAGCTGGTGCTGGAGGGAAGCTGAGCTGACCCACGAGGGGAAGGGGACTTGGCTTTGATCACAGAGTGACGTTTCCTGGCCTGGTGCAGCCGGGTAGAAGCAAGCAGGAGATGTTTCGTGGTCACCTGGTCCAAATTCCTGCCGCACCTTCAGGCTCTAGACTTTGAATCCAGGGCCTGTTCCCACTGCCTTCCACCTTGGGACCCAAAGGAGGCACGCCTTAGCTCTTTGCCCATTCCAGACACATGTACTGCGTGCCTGCCTCGTGCTAGCCCATGCCCGTGGCTTCTCCCCACACGGCGACATGGGACAGCGGGTATCAGGGTCGAGGGGGTATCAGGGTCCCTCGTCCATCAGGGCATGGCAGACAGGGATGAAACCACAGCCGCTGAAGGAGCACTGACCCCGATGCATTGATGCCCGCGCATTCTAACACGGTAAGACTCCAAGAACCCCAGGGCTGTGATCTTTTGTTACGTCTGCCGTTGGTCAAACTGGGCACCGCCGCCGCCGCAGAAGAAACTAAGATTTATGAGCTGACAGGCCAGGGATGTCTACCTGCCTACCCCCGCTCAATCCATTTCTCAGTCAAGATTCAACGTCCCGGCTCCCCTGAAGCTCCCTCTGTGGGGTTCGGGTATGTTCACCTTCCCGAATAAGAGCACCAGCCTAGCTCACTCACTGAGGTATTTAATAAATCTTCAAAACAAAACAAAAGACAACAATAATTCCTAAGGGACTGGGCCTGGCACTCACAGCAGATTAAGTTAGCTCGTTCGGTTGAATGAGTGACTTTCAAACTTTCCCCAAGTAGCTGCCCCCCCCCCCCCCACTTTCTCTTTTTAATACAAAGCACCCACGGGCCCTCAGGCACAAGAGGTGCGGGAGGAGCCAGAGAGCTCACCGGATCCTGCTGGCCAGGCTCCCCACCCCCTGCCCCCAAGGCACCGGCCGGCTCCCACGTGGCTTCACGCTCACGGACACCAGGCTGGACATGGAGCCCCACTGGAAAGCTTTCTAAGCTGCAGGGGAACCTAGACATTATCTTCCCGCCTCCCACTTGCACACTCTGCCTCCCCCGGACCAGTTTCACAGCGGGGGAGCGGTTGAGACAGACGCCAGAGGCTGGGCGGCTGACCAGAGGACAGCCTCTCCCAGGCGGCCCTGCAGCCCCCGGGACTTCTTGGAACATCCATGGGGCCAGGTGAAACACAGGACCACGGGACCGGTCATCTGCCCTTCTCTGGGGGCTGTGGTCGGACGGCTGCTCACCCGCCCTCCGGACGAGGTGCCCCACGGCCGGGAGCACACGGCAAATGTGAGCCGGCCACAGGAGGGCAGCCACCAGGCGTCGGTGAGCGTCTGGGCAGGGCCGGGATGGCTCCTGTGCTGCTGCTCCCCCGTGGGGCTGGGCCTCGCTGCCCCGGGAGGCAGCCCCGTCTCTAGGGGAGCAGGGGAGCTCAGTGGCAAACACCTCATGACAGTGTGCATAGTTCAGAAACCACGGCGGCAATACAGTCACCCTAGGCACAGACATCTGAGCCATAAATACATTGTTTTAAGGATATACTTTTTTTTTCTCTTCAATTAAAAATGAGTTTATAATCCTGATTCTATTCACAAGTAACGACTTCACCATCACGCACGACGACGGACAGGAGATGGGATGGTGGACACAGCTGCGGGCCTAGGAGGGCAGTCGGTCGGGGAGGAAGGAGGGGGCAGGCGGTGACCCGGCAGGAGAGGGGTACCCAGGACACCCCCTCGGAAGCGAGGACGCTAATGTGGCAGTGGAACGTCAACACCATGGAGACTCACAGACAGAAGCAGCTTTGTTCAATGTAAACATTGATTTTTTTTTTAAAGGGACAGCAGTTTCGAGTCTCTCTCTCTCTCTCTCTCTCTCACGTGTGTTCTCGTGCGCGCTGGCTCTCTCCTCCCCCTAGACTGAATTTCTTTGAAAACGTAAACATATTGGAAGGGCCTTGTCTGAGGTATTGAGGTATTCCTCGAAGGTTAAGGCTAGGATCAACGCAGGCTCTGCTGGGCCTCCTTCAGTAAGCTGTCGAAATCCATGGCTTCGTACTTGTTTTTCACTGACGGAGGGAGGGTCTCTTCTGAATTGGAATCTGGAGGGGAGGGGGCAGCGAGAGGAGCCGTTGAGGAGACTGGCCCTCCGAGGACCTGAGCGTTCCTTGCCAGCTCCAGCACCCTGTGGCCCCACTTCCCCCGGCTCTCCCCGCGACCCTTCTCTGTCCTAACACTACCCCCCCCCACCACCCCGAGTGTGGTCTCTGCCCTAAACTCACACTCTGGGCCCAGCGAAGTCAGAATGCCCCCATCGTAGACACAGGGGCGCTGGTGGTCGGCTGACCCAAGGATGATTCTCAGCTCACCCCCAAATGCCAGACCACATGACACAGTACGGAGTCCGTAGGGCCCCTTCCTGGTCAAGGCTGGCCCCGTGGGGGAGGGCGTGGTGCTATCCCTGTAAGATGCCAGCTCAATGAGGCAAGGCGGTTGCTGGCCAGGTCAGACATACAGTGGCCACAGTCCTACCCACTGGTGAGAACACAAGACTGGCCCTTCCAAGAGGGCCTAGGGGGTTCGTGGCTCTCTCTGATCCCAAGTCCTAGACCCAAGACGAGGGACAGGTTGTGACCTTTGGGGCCTGGGCTCCACGGGCAGAGGCTGCTGGCCCCCATGCTTACCGTAGTCAGTGTATCTGGGCCAGCAGAAGTGGCGGGGCTCTCCGGAGCTCAGCTGGAAGGAGGGCTCGTGGCGCCTCCTCAGGGCCGTGCCATTCCTCAGAGAGAGGGCCGCATGCTCGGAACGCCGGTAGGCGATGTAGCCGTACTTCTCGCCTCTGTGGGGAAAGGACAGAAGGGTGGGTCACTGGTCAGCTTGGTGGGCCTTGTGGCACCCACCCACTGGTGACTTGGTGATCAGTGGCCCAGGTAGTGGCGGTGCCCACCACGCCACCCTCCTCCCCCACAGGATGGGCAGAGCCCACATCTAATTGGAGTGTGCCTGGTATTGGCCAGCACCCCCCGTCGGCCTCCCTGCCCTCCTCTGTGAGCCCCCAGCCCCGAGGGCAAGCAGTGCTGTGGGGATCCATGCCCAGGCCTCCCTGGTGCAATGAAGCCCGTGTTCCCAACATCTCCCTTCCTCTCCCTCACAAGTCCCGCCTCCTGAGTCGCTGCCCCTGCGCACCTGTCATCAAAGCTAGCCTCAGACGCCACCTCCCTGACTTCTGCCATGGCTGGCACCTTGTGTGAAACCAAGGGCCTTTTGGAGCCAGCACAAGGTGCTGGGTCAAGTCAAGGGCTAGTGGGGCTGCTGGGCCGCAGGGATTTGCCGGAACGAACCTCCCGCCTGTGCCGGGCCCAAGGAAGTCCGCTCTGGGGCTGCATGGGGACCGGGAGGCGAGCCCTGTCTCCGGTGGTCTCAGCTGGAGGAGGCAGGCGGCGTGAAGGTGAACGCACGAGCAGAGTCGGCTCCACAGATCATCTGAGCGCTCGCGAGTCCTGCCTGCCCCTGGGAGCTCCTGCCTCCTCACCCTCTAACAGTGGCAGGGTGCCCCAGCCCTGCTCTTTGCCAGACTGGGTGCACGTTCCCCACGTCTTGTCCGAGGAGCCCCCTCCTTCAGAGATCAGTCTGTCTGCTCCCTCTGTGGTTGCTTTGGATGGATGGATGGATGGACGCCTGCCGTTGGTGCTGGGGAGACTGAGCAGAGCACACCCGACACTCGCCGGTCTCTGCCCGCGCACATGTCATGCGGGGCGGCCGCCCGCAGTGCCTTGTCTGGGTATCTGGTTTCGGGGACCAGAGAGCCCAATCTACCCATCCAGGCCGTTGCTCTGAAGCTGATCCCCTCAGGAGAGATCGTGAAGGAGTGTCACCAGGCAAGCCAAATTTGTGCCTGGTTTTAAGAAGACTTCACACCGCGTCCCCGAGGGGGGAAAACAATAGAAACGTGGGTGAAGGAAGACAGCGGACGGGGTGAGATATGAAAATAAGAAGAATTTATAATTTACCGAGGGGTCATGAGGGAGAGGGAGGGGAAAAAAGAGGAATTGTTATCAAGGGCTCAAGCAGAAAGAAAATGTTTAGAAAAGGATGAAGGCAGCATATGTACAAACATGCTTGACACAATGGATGGATAGACTGTAAGGACCCCCAATAAAATGAGTCATAAAATGAAGAGTCCAGGGAGTAGTTTCCAATGGGACAGGGTGGAACGTGCGGTGTAGTGACCGCTCGGGGCTCGGCGGGCAGCGTTCAGGCTGGCCACGATGTGTGTGCCTCCCCTCCATCTTCGCCACCGCACCCCTGCTACCTCCAGCACGGAAAACAGACACGTGGCGTCTGGCCCTGACTCTGCCACTAACTAGCGGCTAGCCAGAGCTTTCCGAGCTCCCCGGAGAGGAGGGCCACAGGACGCACGCAGTTAAAATCCAGCAGCTTGTCATTCGATCTTCCTTTTGGTCCATTTTAGATGTGCTCTAGTTTTAAAATTTATGCTTCTTAAAATGCTTTCTTTTCTAATGCGGTTTCTAATCTGTTTACTTTCTGACTGTGGTTTTAAAAATATTTTTCTGTATGTGAAATTCCAAACAGGCAAATCTACAGAGACAGGAACTGGACTAATGGTTTCTTAGGTTGGGGGGAAATGGCGAGCTAGTATTGATGAGGACAAGAATGGAGAAAAAGTTCTAAAATTGGTTGTGGTGACGACTGCACAATTCTTCTTGATGTGACTGAACCACTGAAATGCGTAATGCGTGGGTTTTACATCAATAAGACTGTTCAGAACTTCAGGAAGAAGGGATGATACAGAAAGACTGAGTATCCACAGGACAGCAAGTGGGGTTTAGGTTAGGTCAGGTTAACTCACGGGCACTGCCTGTTATTTTCATGGACCACGCTGTGTGTTCCTTCCCGAGGCCCCTCCAGAGTGGCTGAAGCCACAGTGTAGACAGAGAGACAGGAAGTCATCTCTGAGTGCCCCGGCACAGTGCCCCCAGAACCTCTTGGCTGAGAGAAGCAGGCAGCCCAAGTTGAAAGCACCCCTTTTCTTGATGTGGACCCCAGATGCTGTGTGTCAGAACCTAACCCGTAGAGCAGTGGTGCAGTCTCACTTGGGACCAGGGTTCTCCTTGTTGGGTTACTGAGGTCCTACCTGGTGTAAGGTGGGTTCCAAACCTCATCGCCTCCAAGCTGCTCGGAGTGACACAGAGACAGAGGCAAACACAGATGGGGGTGGCAGAGGGCACACGAAGACCATGGAGAAATGGAAGAGCACTGCCAAGGAAGGAAGGTTCTGCCCACCCCGCCAGGGCCCTGAACTCAGACGTGGAGCCCCCCAGACAATGGGGACATGAACGCCCACCAGCGGCTGTGCAGTGGGCCCAGCACCTCGAGGGAGCCAACACTTTCCCTGTAGTCAGAAGGCGCTCACTGCTGCCACTCGTCATTACAGGGTTCCCCATGCCTAGCCTGGGGATGTGGTCGAATCGACCCCACCGGTGTTCCCGGGCATCTTGCCCGTCTCCGCTCTGGCCCTGGACGTCACCGGAACTCACCGCTTGCTTCTCGTCAGCACCTGGCACTCCACAATCTCGCCAAACACTTCGAAGCGCCTCTGCAGCTCACGGGAGTTCATGTCGCTGGAGAGATCACGCACGTACACCACCCGGCCTTCGCCCTGCTCGGGGAAGGGGGACACAGAGGGGACCCATCACTGCTGAGCGTCCTGGGGTCTCCCTTGGGGCACGGGGGGGGGGGTTGCTCCCGTGGCGTCCTCCCCAGCCATGCTTTCAGGGGAAGCAAGGGAACCCCGGGTGGGACTGGAGTCAGAGAAAGGGCAGGGAGGCCGGCCTTCACAGAAGCCCTGCCCTGGTGGAAGAGGGGCCTGTGGGGTGGCCCCAAAGGAAGGCGAGCACTCATGTCCACTGATGGGATGGCCTGTCCAGTCGCTCCGACGCTGACCCTGAATGTAAGACTGTCATGGCTGTTTGGAAACGCGAGGCGCTGAGGTGCACAGGGCACGAAGGGGGGGTGGGGCGGGGGCAAGCTGTCTGCAGGAGCCAGGTTACACGGGGGCACTCAGGCTCCCGCCCCGTCTGGTGTTGCCGGGGCCGAGTGGAAGAAGCCACATGGTGGACACTGAGAAACAGAGGGTCCTCCGGTGGGATCCCAGATCAGCCTGGCTGAGGGAGAACGCCCCTCTGGACTTGGCACAGCAATAGCAACTGCAGTTGGGAGGACTGGCCCTGCCCAACAGACAACCTCCAGCTCTCTTCCTCCAGGCCCATGCTCCCACGCCAAAGCCGGCAGTTGAGTGGAGATGGCGGCTTCTGGGGGACCGGGCTGCACCCACTGACTGTCCAGCCGTTCCATCTGGGACCACAGAGGGAAGGAGGGAAGCAGAGGCCCCGGGTCCCCACGCACGGTTCTTCTGTCCACGAGCGACCTGCACTGTGCTGTCCACGCCACAGGATGCCACCCCATCCAGCTGTCCACCGCGCAGAGCTCCTTGAACTCATGAAGCCCCTCCTGCCTCTGCCCTACACCTCTGCATGTGCCCCCAGACTCGGCTTGCTCGGTGCCTCTCCCAAGCCTTACACACGCCCTCCCCACCGTCCCAAACACCTAGGCTAAACAGTACCAGGTCCTCCACCCTGGCCTCAACTTCAGAGCACTGGACCCTCTGGGAGTCACGGTTCACGCCCTCCCGTCTAGTGTTTTTCTCGCTCTTCTGGCCTAACCGTGGGCATGAGGACCACAGACATCCGCCAGGCCTAGACCAGCGGCAGACACATGACAACTCTGATGACCCCCCCCCCGCCCCACGAAGCGACTCCGAGTGTCACATGCCTGCACAGACAGGTGTGGCTCAGGGTGGCATATCCCAAGAAGTCAGTGTCAGGTGGGAGCCTGTCTCTCTGGGCTGGGCTGCTTTCCCGACCCATCCCCCCCCCC
>PVJH01011442.1:0-68779 GCA_004026705.1 Nesogale talazaci | reverse complement strand
CCACTATACCAAAGCAGGACGCAGGGTAAAGGCAGGAAGGGGGTAGGGCCAGGGGAAGGAAAATGGCGCGAAGTTGATAGGGCTGAATTCCAGGCCCTACGCATTCAGGGACTGTCCGATTACCCGTTCAACACAGGCCTGCTATACTAGAGTGCCCGCGGAGGAAAAGGGAGAGAGGAAAGTTAAGGGTAATGTAGGATGGCGCGCAGTCCCTCCGAACCGCGCAGGCCGAAAAGGCACCACCGGTTCCAGTGCAATCTGAGCAAATTGCCCGCCACACAGAGGCGGCGCACGCTCTCCCACAGGGAGAAACAGGCCCCTATCCCTTCCCACGCTCCACAGGGGCAGCTCCCGGCAAGGTGGAGAGCCCAGCTGCCTGGCCTTCCCCAGGACCCAGGCCAGGGCAGGGTGCGGCACAGGGAGATGGCGGCTCCCTCTGAATGGGATCTCAGTAATGGCGGGAGCCGGGCCCGCCAACCAGGCAGGGAGCAAGCATGGCCGCGTGGGTGCTGGAGGCAACCCCGGCACCGGTGCTGGGTGCCCCAGCCCAGGCAGTCAAACTATCACTGTTTGGGGTCTGGATGGTTGCAGGTAGGGAGCCAAGCGCAAGCGCTGCTTGCCCCTGCACGGAGGGACTGTGGGAGAGGAGCGGCTCCTCCACGTGGGAGTGGTGAGTGGGCCTCTGCCATGTCGTAATCAGAAATTGTTCTAGTACGCCCCACAGCCTGGCTGTCCTGTTCCTGGGCTGTGGTCAGGCGAGACGGGGGATTGGGGAAGTCACAGTCCGATGGGGAGCGACACTAAGGTCTCGCCGCTGGCGGGAAATCTCCGAGACAGAGACTTAGCTCCCTGGGCTCAAGAAAAAGGCGGAGTGGGGCAGGGTCCCCTCCTGGGTTGGGAGGCCCACTTGTAGGGACCTTTCCGCTCACCAAAAATCTTCCCCTTGACCCCCCCAGACATCAAACTCACCGGAGCTCCAGGTACGGGCTGCTTACCTTGGCGCCATCTTGACCGCTCTCCCTATATTATTATTATTTTAACATCAACACTCTATTTTGTTTCTGTTTTTTATTGTGCCTATTGGATCTTTCAGTTTGTGAAGTGTAGAATGCATAGATACATAAATATAAGAGTTGATGCAAGGGTTTAGAGAGAAGGTAAGGGTGGAGGGTGGGGGGTAGGGAGGGTGAGGTGGTTGGGGGAGCAAACAATGTATTTGGGAGGGCAGGAGGAGCACTAGAACTGATTGTGATTACATAAATCTTTTAAAAGCCTTTTAAACATTTTAAAAAAGAGAACCTGTTCTAAAATTGATTGATGTCATCATTGTGCTTTTTGATACATTTGAACTATGGAATTATATAATATGTGAATTATGTGCCATTGATGAAGCACACAGAGAAACCAGCCTCTGGTTTCTCGAGGCTTCCTCACGCCGCCCCCCAATACCATGACCCCAGTGCTGCTTTTCAATTTAGACTAGACTAGCACATGTATACAGGTATAGAAAGGGATGGGATCTCCCGGAACACAGAATCCAGGGACAGTAGTGGGAATGGTGATACCAGAAGTGTATGGGGCAGAGGGAGAGAGGAAGGGAGAAAGAGGGAACCTATCACAATGATCGACACATAATCATGCCCCTCTCTCCAGGGAGAAGAGCATCAGAAAACATGGGGAAAGAGAGAAAGTGGTCAGTGTTAGGGCTGAAAATAATAACAGTGTACAATCTCTCAGAGGATTTTGAGGGGGGAGATCGGGGGGCTGATACCAAGGGTTCAATAGAAAACAAATGTCTAGAAAAGAATGAGGGCAACATGCCTGATTCAACTGATGTATGATTGTGATGAGTTGCTTGAGCCCCCAATAAAATGATTTAAATTTTTAAAAAACTGTAAAAGACATCCTTTGGTGAAAGTTTCTGGGTCTTTTTCTCATCAGTGGAGTTTTCCATTAGCTTCAAACTTCTTCATAAGAAGCCCCATGTCCTCCTCTGTCCTTTGAGAAAACCTACCATGATTACCCCTTGGGAATCCCCCAAAAGAGTCATCATAACTTTCAAAGCTGACCTGTCTACCTTGAATTTAGCTGGCCCAGCAAATTTCCTCGGAAACTGAGGAGTTTCAGTTGGCCTTAAAAAAAGAGGCACCATACTGAAATTAGAACAAGTGTGTTACTGAAAGAACTAGTCTAGAGCCATCCACTGAACACAGGGACAACGTTTAAGCACATATTGCTTGGAATAAATGTATGCATATATGAACTAGAACCTTCAGTAGCAATACCTTTTGGCTTACTCTTGTATAGCCTTCACTGGTTTTACTACCCTAGAGAGTTCGGCCTAAGACAGCTATGGTGTCGACAAGAAACCCTCAGAAGCAGTCCAAATTTAATGAGAACTAGTGACTCTCCTTTGAAGCATGACAAAGGAAAAATGAGTACAATTAAAAGGAATTATACTGAGTAGACAGAAATTTTAAAGGATTGTGTGTCTCTAGTGGGTTGTGCAGGCTTAGGCTAGAAGTTGAGTTAGATTTTCCACCTTTGCACGCCCACAGTTCTATCCTTTCCTGTTTCACAGCCCTGAAGTCACTTGTAATGGTGTTTCCTCTTTTCCTCACTAGACTATGCTCTATTTGTGTGGGTGTGCATTGTGCTTTCCTTTCCTCCAGTCTAAGTACTTATGACAGTGCCTGGCCACAGTAAATGATCATGGATGTCCCTTGAGAGAATAAAAACATTTAATGCAGGCTTAGCTCAACACATGCAAGAACCCTACCTTTGGCTTCTCACTTACAAGAGCAACTTAAAAATGGCCTTAGAAATCAACACATAAAAAGTGGTCTTTATTTTTTTAAAAATTTCTCACAGATGCTGCTTTTTTTCTCTTTTTCCTTTTTGTAAAGGAAGTGAAGCTTAGTGAGTGCTATGAGAATGTGTAAACTCACCACAGGTGACAACATCATAACATTGTCACAGGAGAATTCACACCTATAGATGAGCTGGTTGAAGAACAAAGTTAGTTTTGAAAGGTTAGAAAAAAATACTTTTTGAAATATCAAATCCACTCTATAAAACTGATCACCCGTGACATCATCCTTTTAATGTACCCAAGCTTGAGAATAGCCTAGGGCATTCAAAACGAGGACTAATAGCACCCCAGACAGAGTATCCACATGCAAAATCCTGTCACTTCTCAGAGACCTCAGGAGATGAAAACTTCAGAGAAGCCACTTTCAACCTTGGCTTGCACTTCTAACTTGAATGCTTTTGTACATTAAGTGGCACCTATATCCCAAAAGGCTGTCATTTGCTTTACACCGCGAAGCTCTCTTCCTCCACCTCGTGGTTTTTCTTTCTTTTTTTAAAAAAATTAAATCATTCTATTGGGAGCTCTCACAATTCTTATCATAATCCACACATACAACCTTTGTGTCAAGCACTTTTGTACATTTTTTTCCCTCATTGTTCTCAAAACACTTGCTTTCTACTTGGGCCCCGGTATCCCCTCCTTATTTTTCCCCTCCCTTCTGTCTTCCCCCTCCCCTATAAACCCTGGATAATTTATAAATTATTATTATTTTGTCATATCTTATACCATCCAATGTCTCCTTTCACCCACTTCTCTGCTGTCCATCCGCCCCCCCCCAGGGAGGAGGTTATATGTAATATAATCTGCTACCCCTTTCTCCCTCACCCTCCCAGTATTGCCCTTTTCACCACTGGTCCTGAGGGGTTCTTCTGCCCTGGATTTCCTGTGTTTCCAGTGTACCTGTGCCAGTGTACATCCTCCATTCCAATCGGATTTGTAAGGTAGAAGTGGGATCATGATAGTGGGTGGATGAGGGAGCTAGAAGAACATTATATGTTTCATCATTGCTACACTACACCATGATTGGCTTCTCTCTTCCCTGAGGCCCTTCTGTAAGGGGATGCCCAGTTGCCTACAATAGGCTCTGGGTCCCCACTGCGCACTCCCCCTCATTCACAGTGATAAGATTTTTTGTTCTTTGATGTGTGATACAGGCTCCCTTCACCTCCTTGTGATCACATAGGCTTGTTGGCTTTTTTGGCTAGATGACCGCGTGTTTATCTTCAAGTCTTTAAGACTTCAGATGCTATATCTCTTGATAGCCTGGCACCATCACCTTTCTTTGCCATATTTGCTTATGTACCCACTTTGTCTTCAGAGATCATGTTGGGAAGGTGAGCATCTCAGACTGGTGAACTATTAGATCAAAGTGTTGTTGTGGTGAGAGAACACTTGAGTAGGAGCCCACTGTCATTCTGTACATTTTACTAAACCTATAAATATATGTACATAGATCTATTTCCCCTTCATAGTATATAAATATATTTACATTTGTATATGTCTGCATTTAGATTTCTATAAATGTCCGTTGCCTCCTGGTTCCTTTCTCTATTTTGTTTTTACTTTCCTCTTGTCACACTATCATGTTCAGCCTTCATTTGGGTTTCAGGAATTCCTCTCAGCAACATTGTCCTTGATCCACCCCTGCCAGTCCCCCTACACCTTCCTTACCATCAATTTTCGGTCACTTTTTGTTCCCTGGTTTTTATTTCTTAGTTTATTCTCAAGTGACAAAACAAACAAATCTTTACCTTATTGGGTGAGATTTGTTGAAACAGCTCTTGCTTCCTGCTCTTAAAAGAGCTTGGTACATCCCCCCCCTCCACCTCCTTTCATATTTTTTCTCTAAAGCATGCTTGTCTTTCATTTAAAGCACAAAGGGTTAAAGCTAGCAATGATCATAAAGATCATCTAATTTAACTCCATTTTCCAGATTTTTTTTTAAAAAAGAAATGATTTTATTGGGGACTTTTTCAGCTTTTATAACAATCCACATATCAATTGTATCAAGCACATTTGTATATATGTTGTACATACCCTTTTCAAAACATTTTCTTTTTACTTGAACCCCAGGTATCAGCTCCTCTTCCCCACTTTTCTCCCCTCCCCATCCTTGTGAACCCCTGATAACTTATACATTATTTTTATTTTCGTATTTTGCACCATCTGCTGTCTCCTTTCACCCATATTTCTGTTGCTTATCCCCTTGGGGGGAGGTGTTGTACATCGATCATTGTGATAGGTTTTCCCCTTTATCCCCACTTTGCCCCAACTTTCTCCTACCTTCATGGTATTGCTACTCTCAATATTGGTCATTAGGGGTTTATCTGTCGTGGATTCTGTGTGTCCAGAGCTCTTATCTGTAGCCATGTACATGCTCTTTTATAGCCAGATTTTAAAGATAGAAGTGGGGTCATGATAGTGGGCGGAGGGAGGGAAGCATTAAAGAAATAGAAGAATGTTGTGTATTTCATTGGTGCTATACTGCAACCTGTCTGACTCGTCCCCTCCTTGTGTCCCTTCCATTTTACAGATTTGGAAAATGAGGATCAGAGAGAGGAAGTTAGCTTAGTGGGAAGACAGGGAGTATAATTTGACTGTCTTAACTACTTGACTTGTGTGAATTGCAAGGCCTCTGGCTGTTCATGTCCAGAAGCACAAAGAAATAAATTTGTGTGTGCACTGGTGTGCAGTGGTAGAGCGTTCAGCTGTTAATCAAATGGTGGCAGTGGGACCGCACCAGCAGCTCCACAGGAGAAAGAGCTGACAGACTGCATTTGTAAAGATTTACAACCTTGGAAACCCGATGAGGCACTTCTATTTTGTCCTATAGGGTCGCTATGGTTCAGAATCATGGGTTTGATGTGATGCATGTTTTTGTGTGTAAAATAGCATATTGATATTGTTCAAAGTTTCCTTTTCTCAAAGCATTAATTTCATGCATACAAGAAATATTGACTTGATGGCAACATGTCCATGGGCCAGGTTCCAGAGACAGAATGGTAAAGAACACACAGAAAGTCCCACTATCTGGCTCCTTACAATCACGCAGGAGAGAGAACCAATAAGCAACTCACCAGGGGACAGGATTGTTCTCAGTTCTGTGTCAGTTGAAGTCTCCCTCCCCGCCATTGCTCCTCTCTCTCATCCCTGCCACCACCCGCTTTCTTGTGGATCTACAGAGAGAAGAGAAAAACCATTCCAAACCCTCCTAGCTCCACTTCTGTAGGGTCACTGTGGGCTGGAACCAGCTCAATGCCAGTGAGCTTGTTTTTCTGGGTGTGACGCTACATCTTAAGCTCAGTGTGCACTTCAGAACTTGCTAAAGCCGGGTTTCATATCAGTGTAGAACTGGAGTGGAGATGCCAGCATTTGTCATCAACAGTACAGTGGTGGGCTGGCTCAGCTGTCAGTTTGCCTGTGAGATGACAATGAGGTTCTGAGTGTGAAAGTTGTACTATTACCTTATGATTTATCTGTGCTTAAAAAAATCTGATCTTTAGTTGTGCTGAACCCATCAGACTGGGCTGCTTTGACAGGTGTGCTATTTTCGCACCCCAGAGCAAAACAGAGAAAGAAAAGGAGAATGCATGGTACCCTGCTGCTGTCAGATCTGGGTTGCTCTGTGCCAGCATTGGTGGCTGATTTATTCAGGGTTGTTCAGAGACAAAAAAAAATGGGGTTAGGGATTTTTTTTCTTTACCTACACACTGACTGTTCCTACTGCTCACCCTATAGCAAGGTTGGTCCCCATACATATCCCAATGGGATATGACGGAACCCCCTTCCTTATTCTCACCTATGTTTTACAGTCCACTACTAGGATTCATTTATCTGGGTGATTATTTGCTCTCTTGGAATATAAAGAGTTTACCAAGAGCTCACTTTTCAAATCTTTAACATTGGAGTATGCAGCCACCTTCCTACCAGATTAATATCTTCCTTGACTCAAAGCAAGACTAGAGGTGAGAGGTGAAGTGGGGCAAAAACAAGTGGGGTAGGACGAGGATGGACTCACCTTGGGTTATTCTCAAAAGCCACCCTGCATGTCTTCTTGAATGCTGGCTTGAGTTTAGGTTTGAATTCTTGTTGCTGCAAATGTTTGTAGGGTGGTATGTTTACATAGACATACATACATAAAAGGTGGTTAGGTTTTGGTGAAGTTCAGGCAGATTCTGAATTAATTACGAATAAGGGGAATGTACCGAGCTTGTCTGTCAGGAAGAAGGCTTGTTTCTTGTTGTCTCTTTAATCTTGGAGGATTGTTCTTGCACCTTTTATGTGCGGAGCAAATATCTGGTTGTGTCACAGGGCAGTTATACGCATCTATTCCATGGGTAAAACACAGGAGGATTGAAAAAATATGCTTCCTACTGAGTTTCCAACCTTGCCATGTACTCAAAGTACTTGTCACTTGACATTGTGGAAGGTATACGACAGACAACATTCTGGGTGATTGATATAGCTTACGTAGCTTAGAGACTATTGAACTCAAGGCACAAAAGAGTCCCATCCTAGTGAAAACCGAGGATGTTTGGGGGAAATATCACTTAACAGTATATTTTGAAGTAGAATTGATGCTTTTCATTTCAAAGAAGAAATGGGATGGAAATAACAACATCAACTAATGACAGTGGAGGATCCTTTGAAGAAGAACACATATTCCCCAGAATCATCAAAATTAAAAGTCACAGCACAATTATGATTACTTGCAAAATGATCAAAATTAGGTTTTATGCCTGGGTGCTGAACTCTGGGCCCTATATACATCAAATGACTCATGCTTGACACAATGGATGGTTGTGTGGATTTTGATAAGAGCACCAATTTGATGGTTTACTGTCTTATCCATGGTCCATCAAGTAGATAATTCCGGGACATCCTTGGGCATAGACCATGATTTTTGTATCTCAGCCAGCATTTTGGAATCTTGGGCAAGATGATAGGAAATAGCTAAGATTGGTCCTGGAGCCTTGGTGGTGATGAGGGCTAAGCATTGTCCTGCTAATCCAAAGCAATTTAACTCTCACCAGCTGCTCTGCAGGAGAAAGGCAGGGATGTTCTGCTTCCAGAAAGATGTACAGTTTCAGAAACTCAATATTGGGTGGCTACGAGTTAGAATCAGTGGGTAGGATTGTTCAAGATGGCTGCATGAGGGAGGAGGAAGGAGAACAAGAGTTTATACCATGTTCTACTGTTTATTGCGTGGAAGCCTCATGGCCTTGCTCAATAGTGATAGCATTGGTGATATTCATCATTTTGGTATTTTGGTTTCAGAGCTTTTGGACTTCCCATTTCTTGTCAGTGTGTTATTAGCCATTTAAGTGCGTACACAAGTTGCCTTCATTCCTTTGGAGCCAGGTTAAGCTGAGTCATCCCTGGTGGCCCCTGAGAAAATAGCAATAACAAAAGCAGTGGTAAGGATTGTGGAGGTGGAGTGTGTTGTTTTTCCTGTCTGTGTGTCAGAGTCCGTGTTGGTACTGCACTCCAAATTGTGCCAGGACTTTCTGTCAGCATTCTTCCCTCTCCATATAATTAGGGTATGGCAAAGGGAGGTGATGGGAACTTGGTGGCAACAACATAGCTGCTGAACTGCTGAGTTGCTCTTTATTGAAGTGTGAAAAGCAGGTTTGGGGGCACGTCGACAACATCCTGTTGTTCTAGTGCTTCTGTCTCTTTTTCGAACATCTGCCTGAACCCGGAGTCGGGTGGCTGGCGCGTGCTGGGCTGCAGCTGCAGTGCTTTCTCCCTTCTGCTTTCTTCCCTCACAGGCAGCCCCCAGAGTCTGCCAGGCCATGGAGGCAGTGGCCGTGTACCATGGCAAAATCAGCCGCGAGACCGGGGAAAGGCTCCTGCTCGCCACGGGTCTGGATGGCAGCTATTTGCTGAGGGACAGCGAGACCATCCCGGGTGCCTACTGCCTGTGTGTGCTGTGAGTATTCTGCCGCCATGGCCCAGGGCCTGGCTTGCAGTGGTCAGCTTAGTACCAGACCTGGCACCTGCATAGGCTGTGCTCAGGTATCCATGGTGACAGTCATGGAGAGCAGAGATGACCAGAGTTCACAGAGGACACCTTCTCTGCTTGCTCTGTGGCCCTCACAGCTTCTTCTGGTCCATTCCATTGCTGTGATGAGCCACTCTTTGACCTGGGACTGGGGATTGGTGTCTTGAGTTTGCTATGTGCCAGGAGGACCTTGCCAGGGATTCTTGGGGTGGGGGGTGTCCCTGCAGAAAATGTCCTTCTGGGTGCGGAAGCTCCTGGTTTCTGATTTGTCCTCAAATAGAGATCCGCAAGGTGGATCCCTGCAATGGTAGATTGACCAGATTTGGGGCCACAAGCTCCTGAGAAAAGGCAAGACTAACTTTCAACCTGTCTCGAGAGGTCATTCCAAAGGAAGACCATGGGATTCAAGGAGAGGAGGAAGACTCAGGACTTCAGCCCATGGATCAGAGAATGTAAAGCCACTTCAGTCAGAATGGCTTTGCAGTGGTGGCTGTGAACAACACTGCCTTACTGAACCGCTGATTTAACATCCTTCAGAGGCGCTAGGGGCTGGGGGTTCAGAAAGGACCCTTTGTGGAAAAAAAGAAGCCAGGACTGACAATAGTAAGAAAGGACACAGAGGGAAAACACCCTCGTTATGATTCACTCTTGCCCGTGGCAGCGGCCTGTCTCAGGCTAAATTCTCACTTTGAATCAGATGCTCTTTCATCATTGTTCCCGGACTGCAGAGTCAGGCAGATCCGAGATCAGCGCTGCTGCTAGTCAGATGTGGGACTCATGCCCTCTGGCAAGTTAACCTCTTGGTCCCTCTGTTTTTGCATCCCTAAAGCAGATGTGCTATACCTACATCAAGTCAATGCACACTCCCAATGACTCTTCAGGACACAGTGGGTAGAGCTGCTTCCTGTGAGTTTTTGAGACTGTAACTCTTTATGGGAGTAAAAAAAAGCCTTGTCTTCCTCCCTTAAATGAATGCCCTAATGCACATAACAATTCAGCACCGGACCCGGCACATAATACATGTGCAATAGTGTGTGCTAATGTGACTTTCTTCTCTTTTCAGGCAGGCTTTCTTTCTGTACTCTTGGGAATGCATTTCTAGAGAAAAACCTAGCGCAATACTTCTTGACAGCAGATGAATAGCACCCACAAACATACCAGTCTTGCATGAGTTCTAAGGCAAAAGCAAAATGAGGGGAAGTGGAAGATTCTGAGGTGCCTCCCGAGGCAACGAAGGAAGATTAGATGGCAGTTGGGGTGAGAGGAGCTTCGTTTGTATCCTTGTTTTTCAAAATGGGCATCCCGAGGTTAACCAGAATGGCCCTGAGTTCTGGCCAAGTTAAATCCATTTATCATACGGGTGTCAATACGTGGAAGCTATTCAATTTCTTGGACTTGGATCTTCATGGATGACTTATATATCTTCTCCAATTAGAAACCATGACAGGCCAAGGAAAGAGGACAGACATCTTTTCTTATCAACTGGAGGTGGAAGTGTGAGTGGGGGGTGAAAGGAGCTACTTGAGAAAAAACTGACCAAGAGGCTGATGGCCCTAAACCTGTTGGGGTGGTTAGGTACCATTGGTCAGTTTCAATGCATAGCAGTCCTGTGCATGCCACATGGAAACACCTGGTCATCATGTGCCACCCTCCCAATGATTACATTTGGCCCATTGCTGAGGTCAAAAAAGAAGGTACAGAATAAACCTTGATGGGGAGGGAGAGAACTCACCGATGGTTTCAGCCCCTTTGGCCACTCTGCTGTTTCTCATGGCCCTTTCTCTTGCTCCCCTCGTAGGGTCCTTGTGCTTGTTGGTCCTTCTGCCCCCAGTATATTTTATTCTTCTTCCTCAGGGAAGATCTCTTTGAGCAGCCTATCTAAATTGAGTGCCCTCTCTCAGGTTCTGCTAAACGGTCAATTTGTCTTCAAGGATCTCTCTACTCTGTGCCACTGCTCTGTTTGCTTATTCCGGGCTGGACTCTCACGCTGAAATGTAAGCTAGGTGGAGGATGGGCAGGGGGCATGGCGGTGTGTATCCAGCACCGGGAACACAATCTGGAATACAGTTGGCACTCAATACATCTCTTGGGGTAAATGTAAAAATGAATTATTAAGACAGATTATTTTCTTTACTCCAAAGAGCTGAGGATTGATCTCGAGTCCATTATCCAGGCCTTCAGGAAGTTACTTGACTTTTCTGGGTCTCCACTTTCTTATTGTGTAAAAGGGATAGTCATGTATAAGAAAAGTATGAAATGTTAACCTCTTGCCCATGGAAGCCAGGATTCCATAAGGAATTAACTTAGGCAAGTGGGAATGTCTCAAACGTTTAGTTTCACCATAAATCTTAGACAAATGCATTTTTAAAATGACTCTTAGTTTTCTAGAAAATGCAGCTTGTAGGCAATTTGAGAGTCTCTCAAGTGTGTCTTTGAATGAGTACCCAGAAGGCACCGTATCTTTTGGGACACTTGGCCAAATTGCCAGGCTCTGTTGTAGCGCATGGGAGAAAGATGAGGCTTTCTACTCTCATAAACAGCCGCAGTCCTGGAATTTCACGGACAGTTCTACTCTGTCCTGTAGGGTCACTCAGAGTTGGCATTGACTCCAGGGCAGGGAGTTTGGTTGGGGTGGCTGAGATGCAGATGTAAACTGACATCAAACATGCCGCCACAATGTTGATGTCTGTTCCTTAAGACAGAAAAGAATCATCGCTTGTGGTTTCTGAGGCTGTACATTTTTACGGGAGCAGAAGTTGTCCGAAGCTCCTGGCTTGACCTTAATCTAACTTTTGGTTAGCAGTCCAGTGCTTAACCCACTGCACTATCTGGGTCCCATTGAATACAAAGACACATTGCTTTTTTTTTTTTTCAGACTTTCTCAACTCTTTTGATCCTAGGATCTCATCCCATCAATCCCTTATTTTACATTCTACCTTGTGGGTTATGGAATAGTTTTGTGATATATATACATATATATATTACTTACACACATATATTTCTGGGTCTTTTGCATAGTCTGAGGTATTCCACATCCCATTTTGGCGCTACATGGGCATAGCAAAGACATTAGCACGATTTTTTTTACAGTAGCACTAATTTGAAGACAAAATACTTATGTGGACTTTGTGTTGTTGAAATTAAATGCAAAAACACTTGTCTAACCAGATGGAGTTCTCAGAATCATTCACTGTAGAATTCATTTGGAATGATTTCTCATTCAATGTTTTGTTCACTCTCGTTATCTTAGAAGAGTTTGTGGCACTTGAGTTTCTGTCTCTTGATTGCAAATACCCTTTCATTTGGCACAGGTGAGCTCATTCCTACTCCAAGCGACTCCCTTTGGCATGGCCTTTCAAAGTTTCCCTCAGCTCATATTCAGAAAACAAAAATGCACTCCTAGTTATAGGATTGCTCACCTTCAAGTTGTTCATGCAATTAAGTTTTCTACATAGAGATAGAATATAGCATAAGAAGTCTTTTTGCAAATTGTCTCTTCTGTGTTTTCTGAGGTTGTAAATCTTCACAGTAGTAGAACGCCTCCTCTTGCTCCCATGGAGCAGCTTGTGTGTTTGAACTACTGACCTCGTGGTTAGCAGCCTTAACTTTAGAGATTTGAATCACACTATTTCTGTTGTTCCATATATTCTGTCATGATCCATTTTTCACTGTGTGATGTTTGTATTTATGTTTCTGGTTATTTTTTGTCATGGATTTCCAAATCTGGACTTTAAAAAGAATTATTGTGACTCAAAGAAATATTTTCACTTTGTACATACAGTGCTGAATGTTGTTGCAGTTTTCCTTTTGAACAATTTTTATTGGCATATAATTCATACATCATCCAACTCAATAGTTCAATCTTACTAAGAAGAATTGTACAGCCAGAACTACAGTCAATTCTAGAACAGTTTCTTCTTTCATGTATTCATTGTTATTAGTTCCCCGTTTCCCTCTCGTCATTTTCTTTCTTTCCTTTAACTTTTTTATTTTGAATTAGGTGGGGAATATATGTCAGATCATTATTTTTGTATTCGACAACTTTAGCCACTTATCAACCTTCTCAATTGCTTGGCCTGTCTCCTCCCCTTTTTCCTTCATATGTGCTCTTTTTTCGGATATTATCTTCTCCTTCTTCAAGTTAACACTTGTTTGCCGGCTACCTTAGTATTATTTTTTGAGACCAGAAAACAAGGACAGATTAGGATCATTGCTCCCTGAGCACCGAATTTTTTCCTAAATGGTCATTTTAATTAATATATTCATCAGTAATGCATACGAGTGTGCTTCATCACACCATCCATCCCTGGCCATGGGTATGCTTGCCAAAGCCCAATTCTCTTTGAAATATGATCTCTCGTGCTTTGTTTTGCACTGTTCTTTTTAGTGATTGAGTGTCTTTTACATGGTTATTAAGTTGCTGTGTTTCCTTGGTCACGAACTCATTTTGTGTGCACACTGCCCATTTGATCATTAGGATCATACTGCTTTTCTTAACACAGTATGCGTTTTTATGAGTTAACCCTTGATGGACCTGTTGTGTTGGTTGCAGGTTTTTCCCTTCAGGGGAGTGCTGGTGTTACGGTTTTACTATTTTTATTTGATATACAAAACTAAAAATCGTCAGCTTCAGTACTCAAATCTGTCCCTCATTTTGCTCCTTAGCTTGGAAGTCATTCCTCTTCTGGAGATGTCATAAAAGTGCATTTTAGATTTTCTCTGAAATGTGTGGTTCAGCTAGTTCATATTTAGCTCTTAAATTCCACCTGGAACATTATTTAGATGTGAAGAGAGATCTAAGTTGATTTTGCCTTCGGTAGTTCACAATTGTTACAACATGATTTTTTAAAAGGAGAAATTTCATTTCCTACTGCTTTTTTAGTTTATTTCCCCATGTACAAAACTCATATATAGGGCTGAGCCCCGGTGGTGTAGTGGTTGTGCGCGGGACTGCGGCCCACTGGGTTGGAGGTTCAAATCCAGCAGCAAGGCTGGGCCTCCTACTCCCACCACCAGCGGGCACTGATGCCTCCAAAACAAAAAACAAAAAACAAAAATCATATTTAGCAATTCTTTTCTCTGGACTATCTATTTGACCCATTGGTCTATTTGTTATCATACTTCGAGTACTAAGTGTTATTATTATCTTTGAATACATTAAAATTATTACCGGTAGTTTTTTTTGCCTCTGGTGCCTGGTACTTTGAGATGAATTTAACAATCATTTTGTAAGGTTAAAAAATCCCTTTGGAATTGCACCAAACTAATTAATAAATTAAGTATGAGCCATTATGTTTAAAGAACTTAGTCTTGCCATCAAAAACATAGATTTGATAACTATTATAACGAAAGCAAAGCTCCCTCTATTGTTTTCGTTCATTTACTCTTGCATTCATCAGCATAATTCTGTACTTTTTCCTTGTAGGTTCTGCATGTATTTTGTTAAGTTTATTTCTAGTGAATGTGTGCATGATCTCTCTGTTGTTTCTATCATAAATGAACTCTTTTTCCATTATTTTCTGTTGCGTAACAAAACTACTGATTTTATGCATATTTCTTAAATTTATCTCATACATTGAATGTTCTTATGGACCTCATGCTTCTCCCCCCTTTTCTCATTGGTGTTCTAGGTATATCATTACTTTACTTACCTGCTCTCACATTCTTTCCTTACTCTTATTCAATATAGACAGCCATTATTAAATTCTGAATGTCCACTGATTTCATTTGATAATGAAAAGAGAAAAGTAAGTTAAAAAATGATTAGCGTGAAGACATAGTTCATTTCTATGATCGTCATACTTTTATTCATAAATGATATTATTTTCTACTTTTCTGGTGTTCTATTGAAAGAACAAATGCTATTATTATTTTTTTAGCCTCAAGGAACCTAATGAAGTCACTTGACATATATGTCTTTAGATAAAAGAACTATTTCTATTTGTTCTTTAAGATTTACGGGGATTCCAAGGAATAAATAAATTATATTGGAGGAATGTGGGAGAGAAGGACAAAAGAAAATTCCTGACCATCGTGTGTAATTAGAGGGAACTAATGTGGCACGATGCTCACCAAAATAAGAAATTAAAACTATTTACATTTAGATTTTGAGTATAATCAGATACCTATTGGTGACACATTTATTTCCATGATATTGTAAGTCACAGCATTTATTTTGTATTTTGTGAATACAATCAATCGACATTAGAATGAATATGAAGTCTGGCCTGGAATTCCATTTGCCTTATAAAATCATGGTTGAAAATGTAGCATTGAAGTGGGAATATTTCATTTGGCTTAAGCCAAGGAAAAGTATGCGTTGACCTCTTCTGGGTTCTCTTCAAACGGCCTCTTTCTTTTGTTCCTACCTTTCCTCCAGGCGTCTATAGTATTAGAAACTAATATAGGGTAGAGACAGCAGAGAGTGGTGGTTAAGAGTTCCGACTTTCCAGGAACAACTCTATCCTTTGTATCCCAGAAATAGCAATTACCTAGCTAGTGTACCTTGAGCAAAGGACTGCACTTTTCTGGACCTCAGCTAGCTCATTTGTAAAATGGCAATGATGACAATAACAGTACTTATGTCAGAGGAGGGATGCCAGGAGGATCCCGAAAGACATAGCAAACTGGCATACAAAGTTTGTTCATCATTCAAAACCAAACAAAGTCATTGATGGGATTCTGACTCATGGAGACTCCTTGTGTTACAGAGTAGCACTGTGCTCCATTGGGCTTCCTTGGACGTCATCTTGATGGAAGTAAAATGTCCACCTTGCCACGTGTAGGTTAGAACCACCAACGTATGGGTTAGCAGTTACTATCAACACTTTGTCCCACCCAGGGATCTTCTTAGACCATGATTCTCACTCAGTTCACTGCCATCGAGTCAATTCAAATTCATAGGTAGAGCTGTCCTTGTAGGCTTATAAGATCGTCACTTGTTATAAGCTCATCTTTCTCCTGCAGAGTGACAGGAGGCTGCAACCGCTAACTTTGCAGTTAGCACCCCAACATGTCACCCACAGTACCTAAAAATGTTATGAGGCAACTCAAGGAAAGGGGAGGTTGTGTCTGTTTGTTATTTATTAAAAAAAATCATTCTGCTATCATCGTGCCTTACAGTTTGCACAAAGCATTAGTGTATATGGACAAAGAGGAGTACTAGCTAGCTTTATTTGCAGTGTAATAAAGGACTCAGATATACTTCCACCTTTTTTTAAAACCCTTGAAGTGGTAGAAAGTGGAGATTGATGTGGTTTTTCTCTCTTCCTAACTGAGATCTGTCCCCAACAATGACCCACTGAGAAAATGTCAGGTTGCTTTTTTCCTTCTTATTTATAAGCAGAACTTAAAAAAGAGAAAAACCTGGGGGAAGCTTTAGTAAAATAAAGACACATTTTAATATTGCTATCAACTGTTCAACACATGCATCATAGCCATTAAAAAAGCAAAATATTAGTGAAGAAACATGATTCATGGCAATAAGAAAAAAAGCCCTACTGTTATTGGTCAGCATTTTAGTTCCTGGATTTTTTTTTCATGAGAAACGTTGAATACCAGGCTTCACAACAAGTTCTACAAAGGTATCAATGGGGAAATAAGTGGAAATTGTTTTTTTTTATATTGAATGAGGGAGTTGAAGTCAAAAGAACAGTCTAAACTGGATGTAACAATTTTATGTCAGCATACTCCAGGTACTTTAAATGTGTTGAAAAATATAGGGGCTTAATGCCTTTGCTTTTTGCTATACTTTACCGCTGTTCTTCTGGTACTATTCCTTTATTATGACTTATTCATTATTTAGGGGTGTTTAGATTAATTTTGTTATCTGTAGTGTAGTCATTTGCATGTGGCTATGATGTTGGAAGTGATGCCACCAGTACTTTAAATACCAGCAGGGTCAGCCATCATGAATACGTTTCAGAGCAGTTTCCAGATTAAGACAGACTAGGAGGAAGGACTTCGAAATGGATTTTTAAAAATAATCAGTGCAAACCCTGTAAGTGGTAGTAGATCATTGTCAGAGAAAGTGCCAGAACATGAGCTCAACAGGTTAGAAAACACTCAAAATATGACACGGAAGAGCTGCTTTCTTAGAGTCGATCTACATGATGTGTGTGGAGTAAAACTTTGGGCACCTTTATTAGTAATTGTTGCACACCTCAAAATAAAAAGAAACAAATCCGTCCACTACCTCAGTGTATTGCCGTATAAATATATGTGTATTGCTGTATAAATATATGTAAATAGAGGCCAATCCCTCTATTTTTGTGGTTCAATCTATTTACATATGTACACCGTTATGTTTATACTTCTATCCATTGGATACTTTGTTCTAAAAAATCAGCAGTCTGAGATGTTCACCTTCCCAACACAATTGACGATAACAAAATGGGTGCATAAGCAAAAGTGGTGAAGAAGGTGGATGGTGCACGGCTATTAAAAGTTATAGTGTCTGGGGTCTTAAAGCCTTAAGTTAAACAAACTGTCATTCGGCACAGAGACAAGTTCACATCGAAGGAGCACCCTGCTGGTCCGATCACGAGGCGTCATGGGGACTGGGTAATAGGTATTAGCAGACAGATAACAAGCAAAAACATATTTTTGACAATAAGGGGGGTTGGAGCAGAGATCCAAAGTCCATGTGTACACAATGGAACGATCCTCTCACAGAGGGGCCAAAGGAAGGAATGAGTCAAACAGGGTGCAGTAAAGCATAGATGAAACACACAGTATTCCTCTGGTTTCCTTGAGGCTTCCTTACCCCCCACTACCATGACCCCAGTGCTGCTTCTCAAATCAGATTAGACCAGAGTATGTGCACAGGTATAGAAAGGGATGGGAGCTCAGGACAGACAGAATCTAAGAACAGGAATGGGAATAGTGATATCAGAAGGGTATGGGTAAGAGGGGAAGAGGATGGGACAAAGGGAGACCCATTTGTAATGATCAACACATAACCATATAGATTGTAACAAGAGTTGTTAGATTCCCTAATGAAATGATCTTTTTGGGCATCACTGCCCTCTGGTGGTTGTGGGAGCTACCCAGCCTTGCTACTGCTGGAGTTGAACCGCTAAGCCAGTGAGCCACATTCCCACACTCAACCACTACGTCACCGGGGCTCAACCCTAATGAAATGATCTTTTAATTAAAAAAAGAAGAAAGCTGCAAACTTTCATTAATAATTTGTATGTGGAATGTCTGAAGTGCTAATCTAAGAAAATCTAGGGAAGGAATAAAAAATGATACAGAAGGCATAAAGATCAATATCCTAAGTACTATTGAGCTGAACCATGCAGTGTTTTGTTCTGATGTGTGTAGGGTCTCTATTATTCAGAGCCAACCCGGTGGCCCCTAACAGCAACAGTGAACTGAAATGGTCTAGTATTGGCCATTTTGAATGAGTTACATGGTCTGTCATGAAGGTCAAATTGAAGAGAAATGGTGCCATACCCATTGTTTAAAACAACAACCCATGACATACAGAGAATACAACCTTGCTTCCTGAAAGTTAAAGATCTGAAACATTTAGTGATGACAGTCTAAGATTTGTACAAACATAGAATTTAGAGAAGATCTTGTTCCACGTGCAGATTCTGATTTAGTAGTTCTTGAGTTGGGTCTGAGTTTCTACACATCTAACAAGCTCCCAGATGCTGCTGCTGCTGCTGCCTGGAGGACTGAACTTTGAGTTGTAAGGTTTCATATCTCTTCCACTGATGACCAACTCACTCTCTTATGAGGGCTGACTATAGGTGATTGGTCACTTCAGTGATTTGAAAGTGGGATCAAATGAACTATTGGCTTATTTGAGGCAATGAAACCATTTTGCTCATTCAGACATTTGAGAGGATGAGGAGGGATAGGAACTTGTTAATATTGATGAGTTTAATCACAAGAAGTGGTATGTGTCATTGGCATCAGGTTGTTCACAGACTGAAGAAGGTAAGAAGAACTTTTGAAGTGGTACTCAGGTTCCTGCTGCTTAACTGAAAGCAAGATAAGATCAGATTCGTTAGGCAAGTTTTTTCCCCTTCCCAAACAGAACCACTTATTTTGACTAAATGAGCCTGACTTATAGTAAAGAGATAGAGTCATTGCACTTTTTAGAGACCCGCTGCTTTAGAAAGTGAAAAACTGGCTGCTTACCATTGTTGCTGAGATTTTAAATAATGTGCTTTTACGTCACCCTTAATGATACAGAATTATTGCCCTTAATTGCTTCCTAGAGAGAAAATGAAACTTAAGGGTCAATGCTTTTTACCTGCCTCTATCTCCATTTTTCTGCATGGCTTTAAGAAAATCACTTAAAGCCCCAAGTTTCAAGTTCCCATGGTGAAAAATAGAATTCAAAGCTCTTGCCTTGTTCCCTGTAGAGTACTTACTGAAATCAGGGGGCTCTGAGGTAGATTTCAATTGCTTAAAAAAAGATTAACTCTGTAGCTCTTTATATTTATTCAGTATGTTAGGTGTAGGAACATCTCAAACTATTTTATATAAGATCTAAAACTTAATGGCAAAACCTACATAATAAAAATGAAACATTTCGTGACCTTTTGTCCTGTGTCTCAAGTCAAATGAAAACATTTAGAGTCTTTTAGAAGGATCTGCTTGCCCTGTAGGTAATCAGTACGGATGAATATTGATTAAAGGCACAGGGACTTAACTCACCTGTTTAAAGACTTGTAGTTCTACAGGGGATTACTAGCAAGTGTGGTCCATTACTCAGGCATGACCCTCTGTTTGAAAGACTTTAGCACCACATGTTCTTGCACATTTCAATACATTTAACTGAACCCAGAGGTTCTAATCAAAGATCAATATTGATCGAAACTTGTGCTCAAGAATATCAGTCTGAAAGTGTATTTAACAAAAGATTATTGATTCCATTCAGATTTATATTTGGAAATAATTCCCTACAAAGATTGTTTTACTGTGACATTAAAGTTTGCTAGGCAAATTGTGTTACTAAATATAGACTTCAGAGAGGATGGCATAGGATTTGACAGTGTTTGGTTCTGTTATTCTTAGGGTTGCTGCGAGTTAAAGTTGACTCAATGACACCTGGCGTCTATTTGAGCATTAAGAGTATAGGGGTGGAGTCTAGTCTGTCAATAGTCAAAGAGACCTCTGTGTGGGCATGGCCTTCTCTTGAAAATTCTGGAAAATGTGATCATTCCTTCTTAAAGACAGAGACACTGTCTCTCTTGGTTCACTTCCTTGGAGACTTTCTACTGACAACATTTGCTGCCTGGGAGACTCCGCAGACTAGATTGGCTCCCTGTGAGACACCCCTGTGAGAAGCCACATAGACCTACCCTGATGCAGCAAGAAACCTAGACTTAGAGAAGCCATGCGGAGACTCCTGGCAACGCTGAGATGTGTACAACACCACTGGATCCAAAGAGTTTCTACCCACTGGCTGGTGATCATCCTGCATTTGGCATCATTGTTTGTGTTTCATGAGTCTGAAGGACTTTGTTGATTGCTCTCAGACATATGGGCTAATATCGGACTTAAGGACTTAAGACTGGGCTGAGATGTTTCTTTTACGTACAATTACCCTTTATATAAAACACTTTCTTATATACCTATGTGCTTATAAAGTTGTTTCTCTAGTCTACCCAGGATGGCATAACTCCTAACAACAACAAAAATCACAATAGTAAATTATAATAGATAATATATACATATTGCTGTGTGAAGATCAAGAGTTTGGCCTCTGGAATCAAATGAGCCTGACTCTAATCCCTGATTTTCAGCTTGTTCTTTAGTGTGGCTTTGGTGACTTCTCAAAATCTCAGTTTCATGATCTGTAAAGTGAATTTCACAATATAAATTGATGTGGCAATAATGTGTGTGGGACTCTTGGTGTTATAGAAACAAATTATTCAAATAAGTGATAAGGAGACATTGGCACCAAGTAATGGTGGAGAATAATTACTCCAGAAAAATGACAAACTCTTTGCAGTTATTCACTTTCATTTTCAATTACTCCTGTAAAGATTTTGAAGTCTCAGACACCCACAGGGGCCATTCTACCTTGCCCTGTAAGGTTGCTATGGGTTGGAATTGACTCAATGGCAGTGAGTTTGGTTTTACTATTATATCATATTGTAGTGTATTATTATGACCCGAGTCTTGGTGGTGTGATGATTAAAGTACTTAACTGCTTATCAAAAGGTTGATGGTTTGAACATGCCAGCAGTTTCACAAGACAAAAGCCTTCGAGTCTGTTTCCAAAGAGATTACTGCCTAGTAAACCCTATAAGGAAGGTCTACTTTGTCCCATGGGGATCAACTTGACAGCATACCACAACCATTTTATATTTTAAGGCAAATGAACATATACAACCAAACCTATTTCAATGAGTCACTGACTCATTTTGACCCTCTAAAAGGTCTCTGAAGCTGTCCATCTTTAGAGGAGCAGATAGTCTCACTGTTCATCGTGGAGCAGTGGGTAGGTTGAAATCGCCAACCTTGCAGTTTTGTGGTTCAAGGTTCACGTTCACCACCTGGGTTCCTTATACTAATACATAGTAGTACTACATTATTATATATATTATAATAAACTCACTTCTCTCAAGTTGATTTCAACTCACAGAGTCCTTATAAGACAGGTATTGCAACAATAGCATATTGTTTTTCATTAATATGATATGACTACTTTAAGTACTATTTTTAAGTTCCTTAACCCAGTGAAATGCTGTTTTCACTTTAATGCTTTATATGTACTTAATAGTGATAAGACTTCCAAGCTAATATGCCTGATCTCTTTGATGATTTTGGTTTTTGTTCCACCCAGAGCATTCGGTAGGGATGTCCTCCAGGCATCCAGCCAGGTGCCCTCCAAATTCTTCTGGTCTCAGGGATGAGAAAAGTGATGCTACATGTTCCACTAGTCAATTGTACTCAATGATTCCAATTTCATCACTTTTATTTCCTCCAGATGGGGATAGACAAATAGCTGCATGTTAAGTCCCATTCACGGATTTTTAAGACTCCAAGCACTGCTCACCAAAGTAGGATGTGCAACAATGTTTTTGTGGGCTTTATTATGGAAATTGACCTTGGTATCTCCCAGACTATGGTCCTGAGCTCATAGAGCCAGTGACTTATTTCTTCAAGACGGTTGTCTATGTCTAAGAAGTTTTCATAACGTCTCCCAATGTATGTGCTGCACCACATTCATGGATTTACCACATTTTTCAGACCATGAGACACAATTTCCTCCCCACCCCCTGGGAAAAACGAGTGTGTGTCTTATGGTCCAAAGGTGTGGTACACCAGACTATTTGCTTATGATTCCATGCGCCCGCTTACTTTCCACTGCTGTTTGCGTGCTGTGGATTGCTGTGTGTTTAGGGGAAGTTCTGCCTCCTGGAGTCTCAATGCCAGTTAGGTCACATGATCAGCACAGCACAGGCCTCCCCTCATTTGTTAATGAAAGTGATGATGGTTCTTAACACCACTGTTGAGTTTACACTGTTAAATAATTACCATATTTTGCTTTATTTTAATAAATATTTTTGTATACTGGCACATTTTTATTCAGAATATTTTCCTTGTTTTCCTGCTTTAAAAACTGGGTGAGTCTTATGGTCCAAAAAATATGGTAGCTGCAGCAAAAGTAAATTACCTGTATATAAATAGCCTCTGTCAAACATATGCTGTGGTTATACTCCAACTCTCCTTCCCATGCCTGTTCATGCGTCTACTTGGAGACCATATTATTTAAGGATTGGCTATATAATTGTATTTACCTTTTGCCCTTGTGCGCCTCCCAGGGTCTCTCCCTGCCTCCATTATTTTTGCCAAATTCCCTCTTACTGTGTAGTCTTTCTCTTCACCCAAGTGAGCACCTGTTTACCCGTTAGCCAGTGACTCACCATCCTTTGTCTCCCTCCCCTGACACCATGTTTCTTTTAGTGTGACTTTTGACTTTTTACAATAGTCTTGTCATGCAATAGTCATTCTTTTGTGATTGACTAGTTTTGCTCAACATAATGTCCAGGTTCTTTTATGCCATGAGCTATTCCCATGTCTCACTATTACTCTATACTGTTTTGTAGAATTCCATTGTTTGTATATATCAAAGCCTCCTTTCCCTTTCTTCCAATGATGAGAATTTAGGTTATTTACCCTGAGACTATGGTCCTTAGCTCCGAAATAGAACTTGCTTGCATGGCTACATTTTTCGCCAAAATATATATACATATCTACAAGAGGAATAGTAATACTAGTGAAGTATGTACACCTTACAATAATCAACCATTTGTGATATAAAGGGTAGTGTTTACCCAATGGCAAAGTTTAGAAGTACAGGAGGGCTAGGCAAGAAGGAGGAATGGGAACAGGAAAAACAGGGAGGAAGTACAATAACCGGTGGGATGGCAATGAATGTGATAAAACAAAATGTGCACGGGTTGTTGAATTGAAAACTGAGTGTTTGCACATTAAACCTCAGCTAGATCACAATACAAAGTTTTAAAAAATAGCAATTGAATGATGTAGGAGAAGATGATGGAGGTTTGGCTTGGAGACTCAGGGTCTGAGTCTGCTGAAAGCTTGGGGGATTTACTAATGGAGTCCATTTCTTTAAGTGAGCATCAAGGGAGGTTTGTACAGAGCCCCCACCCCACCCCAACAAATGGTCTTATCACGTATGAGGCCATTGGTAAACTGTATGAAAAATTTTGGTGACCCTTTGTGTATTGGAATCTTGGTTCTTGAACTTTGCTATGCCTACTTCAAAGAAAGGTACTCCGGTCCTGTAGAGGTTATGGGTTGTGGTACAGTGCACAGTTGGAGACCAGCACCTCTGTGGGGCAAAGACGACTTTCTCCTTCAGTAAACAGTGAAACTCAGAGGTGGCAGTTCTGCCTTGCCCTATCGGGTCAATATTGACTCGAGGTCAGTATGTGTTTTGGTGGTTGAGAGGATTTATGGCAGTCTGGTCTTAAGTAGGAGTTGTCTATAAACCAGAGGTTCTTAACTCAACTATGACTGGCTGATAGTTACCAGTTCTTCACATGTCTCCTATACAAAAACTCTTCTCATTTTCTGTACTTTGGAGAAATTTGTAATTTTACAAATGGTTGCCCGGCTGCAGTTGTAAGATTCCTTCAATAAATATCTGTGCTTAAAAAATTAGAAAGATGATAATTTCTATCAATTCCAACAGGAGTTTCTCTGTAATCAAGTTTGTTCTTTCGTAGGTTTCAAGGTTACATTTATACGTATCGAGTGTCCCAGACAGAAACCGGTTCTTGGAGTGCTGAGGTATTGTTCATTTATTTATATTTGCTTCTGAGGGTATCATGGAAGTACTTGAAATTTGGACTGGTTTTATAAACATGAGATCAAAAACTAAATTATTAGAATGTCCATCAGGTCATTGAGATGCCTTGATAGAATTTTGGCCATAGCTCCATCCAGCTACCTTGGTATAGAGTAATCTAAATCTGGAAGCAAGATTTTTTTCAAGTAATATTTTATAGAGGGGATCTTATAAATCTTATAAGCCATCTTCAATTGTTTTAAGCACACGTGTACATATTTGCCATCAACATTTCCATTTTCTTTCTACTTGAGACCTTAGTATCAGCTCCTCTTTTTTCCATACCACACCCACCTTCCCACCATTGTGAATATTTGATCAATAACTTGAATATTTGATTAATTACATATTATTATTGTTATTTTGTGTCTTACACTATCTTCTGTCTCCCTTCACCCACATTTCTATTTTTCAAGGGGAGGGCTATATATTCAACCCTGTGATAGGATCCTCCTTACTCCCTCTCCATTCCCACCACCACCATCCCTCTACCCGCATGATATTACTACTCCCACTACTGTTCCTGAGGTTTTTAACTGTCCTGAATTTCATGTGTTGAGAGCTCTTACCTTTACAAAGGTGTGTACTCCGGTCTAGCCTGATTTGTAAAGTAGAACTGGGTCATGGTAGTGGGGGGGGGGAGCTGATAGGGAGAAAGCATTCAGGAATTAGAGGGCTGTTGTGTGTTTTGTTGGTGCTATACTGCACCCTGGTTGAATTGTCTTTTCCTTATAACCCTTCTGTGGGGGCATATTCAATTGTCTACAGATGGGATTTGGATCTCTACTCCAATCCCCCTCGTTCATCTCGATATAGTTGTTTGTTTTGGGTCTTTTGATGCCTCATACCTGGTCCCTTCAACACCCAATGAAGGAAGGAAGATTTTTAAGAGCCGAAACATTGTGTCAGAAGTTCAGTGACTACCTGAGATTTTGGAAAGCAGATAAAAGAAAAGCAAAACCAAATGCACTGCCATGGAGTCAGTTCCAACAAACAGCAGCACTATAAAGCAGAGCCGAACTGCCCTTTTGGGTTTCTGAGATTTTAACTCTTTACGGGAGCAGAAAGATTCAAAGATAAGGAGTAGATGAAATGATTATACCAGCAATTATATGTTCATGTGTGTGTATGTGCAATGATACTAATATAAGTGTTGGTGCGTTGGAGTGAGGATGAGGGAGGAGGTTAAAAAGCATGACCCATGTGGTACCCTTATCCCTCAGGGTAAGAGTTAGTGTTAGGGTTATTGACTCTTTTGTGTGTGTGTGTGTGTGTGTGTGTGTGTGTGTATATATATATATGGTTTTTGGGGCATCACTGCCCTCTGATGGTGGCAGTAGGAGGCCCAGCTTTGCTACTGGATTTGAACCTCCAACCCAGTGGGCCGCAGTCCCACGCACAACCACTACGCCACCGGGGCTCAGTCCCCTTTCTACTATATTTATGACTTTTGGCAGGCAATTTCACATAGCTATAACCCAGTTTCTTAATCTTTAAAATGGGCCAAAGAATGGTCTATAAGACTCATTTTGAGGATTACATGGGATAATGTTTATAGAAGGACAGGCACCCTGGTGGTGTAATAGTTTAAACATTGGGCTGCCAATTACAAGATCAGTAGTTCAAAATGACAAGCTGCTCTATGAGAAAAAGATGATGCTTTCTGCTCATATAAAGATGAACAGTCTCAGAAACCTACAGGGATGTTCTACTCTGTCCTATAAGGAAACCAACTCAGAGACAAGGGAACAGCAAGTTAACTAAATCAATGGAAGAAAGGCTGTAGGATGCCTACTGGGGCTTTAATCAAGGGCAATGTAGCAGCAAGGACTTATTAAACCTGAATGAAGACCAAACATGATGGTGGGACAAGAGGGAAGAAAAAGGAAATAAAGGAAAGAACCAGGAGGCAAAGGACATTTATAGAGTTCTAAATACAGACAAGTATGTATGCATGTATATATGTGTGTGTTATATCTACATGTATATATATGTCTGTGCTATATATACACATATATATACCTATTGAGAGGGGAATAGAATTATGTACTCATATCTATATGTTAAGACTCAACGTTGCAGATGAACATTGGGCCTCGACTGAAGTACTCCCTCAATACAAGAGCAACTTGTTTGGACAATCTGGCATTCTATGAAGCTCACCTTCCTGACAATGATTGCTAAAGACAAAATGGGAGCATAAGTAAATGTGGTGAAGAAAACTGGTGATGCTCAGCTATCAAAAGATATAACTGTGAGGTTCTTAAAGTTTTGAAGATAAATAAATGGCTATCTAGCTCAGCAGCAACAACCTCCACGTGGACAAAGCACACCAGCCTGTGTGATCATGTGGTGTCAATGAAATCAGGTATCAGGCATACAATGCCCAGAAGAATGGTGCCCTATTCACACCCAATGTGAATGGGGGCGGACATGGAGTGGAGACCCAAAGTCCATTTGTAGACAAGTGGACATCCCGTTACAGAGGGCTCAGGGAAGAGATGAGCCAGTCAGGGTGCAGTCTAGCACTGATGAAACACACAACTTTCCTCTAGTTCTTTGGTGCTTCCTTCCCCACCCCACTATCGTGACCTCAATTTTACCTTACAAATCAGATTAGCTAGAGCATGCACACTGCTACAGATAAGAGCCTGTAACACAGGGAACCCAGGATAGATAACCCTCTCAGGGGCAACAGTGAGAATAGAGATACCAGAAGGATTAGGAGAAGTGGGGGAGAGAGGAGGAATTGATCAGAGTGATCAAGCTATAACCCCCTCTCAGAGGGACGAATAATGAGAAAGTGGGTGAAGGACAATGGAGGATGATGTAAGATATGGAAATAATAATATATAACTCATCCAGGGTTTGTGAGGGAGGGCTGGGGAGGGAGAAATGGGAAGGTGATATCTATCGGCTCAAGTGGGAAGAGAATGCTTTGAAAATGATGATGGTGGTATCTGTGCAAAGGTGCTTGGCACGTTGGATGAATGTATGAATTGGGATAAGATATTTAAGAGTCCCCAATAAAATTGTTTTTTAAAAGTCCCTATATGTTGGAGTTGACTCTGGCTGTGCGTTTGAGTCATCTAAAGGAAGCTCTTCCTCCTATGGCTAATATGGAGTAGCTCCTCTAGATTGCTGACAATATAAGGCAGTATAGAGTAGTCAAAGGGTAAGTTACTTAGCCTGGGAGTTCAGAGAAGGAAGCATTTTGCAAGGGTTATAGTAATTAGGACTGCTATATGAGTGGGGTCAGGATTCTGAGCTGCGCTATGCAGACAGCCTTGGATGAGTGGAATAGAAGGGTGAGAACAAGGCAGCAGATTTGAAACTGCTGGCTGCAGAGTCCTAGTTTCTTCCACCTGGGCGTCTTGGAGCTACTTCAGGGGTGTCAGAGGGAGAAGGGAAGGTAAATCAGCGTGTTTTGGTTCCCAGTCTGTCTTTCATATGAACAGTTGCCTTCAATTTTGCTTATGCACTGGGATTCTGAGTAGGATTTCATTAGGAAAAAAAAAGTTCTATTGCTTTAAAAATGAGCTTTCATAGCATAGTGCAGTGGGTCTCAACCTTCCTAAGGCCATGACCCTTTAATACAGTTCCTCATGTTGTGGTGACCCCTCAATCATAAAATTATTTTCATTGTTACAGTTATGAATCAGGTAACCTCTGTGAAATGATCGTTCAACCTCCAAACGGGTCATGACCCACAGGTTGAGAAGCGCTCTCTTAGTGGATTCTACATTGGTCTGCTAGTCACAAAGTCAGCAGTTCACATACACCAGAAGCTCCTTGGAAGAAAGACGAGGCTTTCTGTTTTCGTAAAGTTTGACAGCACCGAAAAACCAAATGGGAAGTTCAACTCTGTCCTACAGGGTCATTATGAGTCAGAATAAACTCAGTGACAGTGAGAGTGCCTCACAAATATTTAAAAAGTCTCTCTGTCATTCCAAAAACGTCCTGTAGAGTATCAAAAGTGGCTGATGTGGAAGTCTCCGCAATGCAGCAGTACAACTTCAAATATTGCTTCTGGTTTCTAACCCTTTAAAAGAGTTTATCTTTATAAGAAAAGTGCTTCATTATGAACAGTTTAAAAGCACAAACTCTAATTGACTCCTATTACCAATCAATCTATGCATTTAAAGAATTTTGAAGTCTAGATGTTAAAAAGGACTAAAAATCACGATGACCTTTAAAAACCAGCCATCAACCAACATCCTTGAATTGGGGACTGCCAACAATTCATTCTGCTAAGATGAGCTAGGGCGAATTTTAAAAAAACTTTGTCATTTTACATCGGGATCATGACAGCTATAGTGTGAATTAGAGGAAAAGCAGTACTGTTTGTAATCAAAACTATTTATACATGCTTATTTTTAAAACATCCCTGCATTACTGTCGAGATGATTGAATGAGAGAGTAAGCCTAATTTATGGTTATGAAGATGTGTGCATAATGTATTCTTCTTTACATATTTGCATATGATTTGACTAATAATATCCCTTTTCCCAAGGGGAGGTAGGCTTCAGCGGAAGCACATACTTTTTGAGTTGTGAAAAATATCTCAGATTCTTTGGGTTGAGCAACCTGGGTTATATCTTGGGCCCCTGTGTTTCAAGTGTACTTTCAAATGCAGATTTCCCCAGGCTTTGTGATCATGCTAAGGACGACAGGATCGACGGAACAGAAATAGCCTCTTACCCTTTGCCAAATTTGTCCACGCTTATGCAATAATATCACAATTGTCTGCACTAAGAGAACAGAACAGAAGATTGACACGGATTAGCTTCCAATGGCAAAACAGTTCTGAGAACTCTTTAGATGTATTTTTCAAATCTGTATGGCATCTTCTGCCTTCTATTAGTGGTGCCTTTTTAGTTATGCTTTGCTCAGGTGAATATTAAATTAGTGTGTGTTCTCAGAGCTCATGCCACCTGACTGGAAGCACTTCTCTAGAGCATTTTGGCGACCAGCTGTGATCCAAACATGTTTGCGCTGAGAATTAGGAGGCGGCAGAATTAAAAATGTACAAGTGTGAACAATAGCTGAGTTCAGCGACAGGATGGGAGTTGTCAGTGGTGAAAATTTGTGGTAAAGCCATTTTCATATTGAGGTAAATGACAGGCATTTGGGCTACTATTTGGAGCAATGCTTTGGTTTGCCACACTTCAGGAAAAATCATGGTAGCAGCACACTGTTGCCTGTGCATAGCTTGTGCTGGGAATGGAGGGAAATCTGAAAGTGATTGCAAAGCCTGGGTTGAAAATGAACCTTAGATTGACAGGATTACAAGGCATCAGTATCATGTGTCTTTCTCGTTTCAGCTAGACTTTTAGATTTGATAACTGCCTCATGTGTCCACTTAGTCACATGTTTCAAGTGAAAAGTTACTTTAGAAAATTCTACATACTGCCAACGGTCACACATCCATATGTGCATCGTTAGCAGTGCATTTTTAACTCCAGGCTCACCTCCCTGTATGACTTCAGTGCCTTTGAGATTCTCGGCGTATGGGATTATCACAGGGTGTTAAAGAACTGTGAACCTAAGCAATACCTACTAATCTTACTAAGCTAAGCCAAACACCGCACATTTGGTCAGCCATTTTCTAATGAAATATTGCATCCCAGATCCAGTGCTATTATTTATCTCTATTTGCACCCAGTGCTATTACTCTTGTACACCCAGTGCTATTATTTATCTCTATTTGCATGGATAATCAAATGTTACATACTTATCAATCTCCAAAAGCAAAAGCAATGCTCCCGTCAACAAATGATTTTATGAGCCACAAAGTACAGCTAAAAAGGTGTTTGGTTGGAACTGGATCCACACTGAGGGAGTGTAGTTTCCCTATACACTAGTGACTAGCATTACTAGAATCCATTTGGTACACTTCAAATCTGAAAGGCGAGAGACCAGATCTCGGGGATCAAGTGGCAGTACGGTTACTTGTTATCTGTGCGACCTTTCGCAAGTCAATTAATTTGTTGCACTTACATTTTCTTATCTGTCAAAGGAAAAGGACTGAATTAGCCAAGGACTGCTGGCCTGTGAGGAAACAGGGAGGCAAGAGACGTGAAAGTGCTCAGGAAAACAAAAGCCCCAAACCAGAAATTCTGAAGAAGGCATAGGAGGCCTTCTGTGTCTACAACCAGCAGCCTGTACAGGCTGTTGATGCAGTTTGGGAACCAGGGACTTGATTGGACGCTTGCACCCATGGCCAGGGTTTGCTTATTTTGGGTGGGATCTGGAGAGTTTCAGGAGGATGTTGTAAGCATAGGGATGGTGCTGTATGGAAACGTGTTCAACATCCTAGAACGAAAACAATTGTTTTCTGAAGGCTTTGCATTTTCTCAATTAAAAGACATGCATATTCCAATGTAGGGCATGACGAAGCTGTACTATCGACAGTGCATTGCTCCAGGGTAGCTGACAGAAGTTTTCATGACAGCCTCCGTGCTTTCTTGTTGATGCTAAAACATCATCTTAGCTTCCACCTCAGAAAACTCCTAGATGGAATAACTGAAAGACCACTTTCTTTTTTTTGGGGGGAGGGGGCGCCATCACTACCCTC
The DNA here is from genome assembly GCA_004026705.1 of Nesogale talazaci. Lineage (NCBI taxonomy): Eukaryota > Metazoa > Chordata > Mammalia > Afrosoricida > Tenrecidae > Nesogale > Nesogale talazaci. The sequence continues at coordinate 37,980 of PVJH01011442.1, read as the reverse complement.
TGGTGGGAGTAGGAGGCCCAGCCTTGCTCCTAGAGAGCTGTTGCTGCTGGATTTGAACCACCAACCCAGTGGGCCGCAGTCCCGCACACAACCACTACGCCACCAGGGCTCAGCCCCTGCTTTCTAAAGCAAAAAACGGAGCCATCGTTCAATGGTTCCTAGCAATATTATCTGACTTCCTGTCAACTGACACTTTTGAGCTGAGGCCTCAACCTTGACCAGGAGCTTTTACAGGAAATTATTTCAAGTTTGTTGTTGTTGTTTGTATAAGAGAACAGATGCCAGAGGAGGAATACATTTTAATAGTTATCTGCAGATAATAAGCTCTTTAAAAACAAACAAACAAACAAACAGAAACAAAAGAGCAGTGTGCATGGTGGAATGATGAAGGGGCAATGGGTTGTTGGGTTGTTGACTCTTTTGTTGTTGCTGTTCCTTGGGCTTTTTATTAGTGGCCTGTACGATTTGTGTGTGTGTGTGTGTGTGTGTGTTTGGCAGCATCCTCTGTATAGGCAAATTCATTGTGGGTAATGGCATGTATTCCCTTAGACGTTCGGGCTCTCTGAAGGGTAGCAGGCGGGAAGGGCAGGGCAATGAGCAAGGGTGTGTGCAAACTAATCCCACCCTGGGGAGAATGAAATGACAGGTCATTAGCTCCTCTTGCAGGGAAATTCAGCCAACCAAAGTCAGCTCTTCTGGCATTGTTTTTCTTTCTTCCTGTATTTTCAAATATGTGAGCGAGCTACAGAAATGCTTTCTCGCTAGGCATTTCTCACACATTTTTGTAGGCCTCCCTCCCCAAACCCCTGTGTCATTATGAAGTAGGTGAATAATTTGCTTGGCCTTTTATTTTCCAGACAGCTCCTGGGGTACATAAAAGATTTTTCCGGAAAATAAAAAATCTCATTTCAGCATTTCAGAAGCCAGATCAAGGCATTGTAATCCCTCTGCAGTATCCAGTGGAGAAGAAGGCCTCTGGAAGAAGCACATTAGGCAATACAGGTATGGTGGACAATTCCTTTCTGATAGGCTTTGGAAGCTCAGACTTATTAACCAACTTTTCCATTAACCATCTAGTTGTAGGAAGTTCTGTAGAATAAATGACTTAGAGGGTTGAAACTATTCACATGCTGTGATTTCAGTATACTGTACTGTCAACTTTTACTATCCTTTGGCTGGCTCAGATGGTTAGTGCTGGGATGCTAACTGAAAAATTGGCAGCTTGAACTCTTCTAGTGGGACCTCGGAAGAAAGGCCTGGTGATTTACTTTCAGGGAGATTTAAAAAACCCAAACCCAGGGGGAAAAAAAATCTCAAACTCACTGCTATCTGGCCAATTTTGATTCCTAGAAACCCTGTGGCTTTCTGAGACTATCAATCTTTAAGGGACTAGTGGTATTGACCTGGTGGCCTTGCAGTCGGCAGTCCAATGTCAGGCCTCCTCGTAGTTAAGAAAACCCAATGGAGCAATTCGACTCCATCATCCATGAGGCCGCCATTAGTTGACATCAGCAGTACAGTCCAAGACAACTATAGCACAGTTAAACTTTTAATGAAGCTCTGGAAAATACCCCCGATTCTCTGAGCCCAACAATATTTGAACCTCTCTTGCCCCAACATTAGGAGCCCAGGTGGGGCAGTTATTAAGTACTTGACTGCTAATTTGAACGCACCAGCTGCTCCATGGGTGACTGTCATGGCGATCAGCATCAGTGACGTTTGTACAGCCTCGGAAGCCCCAGGGCACAGCTCTGCTCTGTCCGGCAGGGTTGCAATGAGCAGAATGGACTAGATGGCAATGGTGTTGGTTTTTTGGGTTTTGTCCCATCTTGATCTCTCCAGCCCCTTTTGGAGATACTTAAGTACCAGTTCACTCTACTAATTTGAACAGTACGCACTTGAATGATGGGCTCATTCAGACACCACCTGGACTCTCCTTCACCTTTGCATAGACATTTGGCTTTTCATCAGGCATGTAACATTTCATGTTAGCCAGGCCCACGTGACCCTAAGATTCGAATTTGGGGTGCTTGAATTAATGAAATTTTATTGTAGCAAATGATATCGAATGGCTAGGCGTTATGATTACACTGGCACAATTTGTCACATCTCCCGAGCAAAGCAACTTTAGGAACTGTGTCAAGCTAGAGAGCCAACGTCTGCAGCCATTCAATGGTCCTCTATTGAAAGGTGTTTGTCACTTGTTTGCAGTTAGAGGATGTGCCTTGATCGAAAGGATAAATATTTATGATAAAAGGAAATGAATGGTTCTGTCCTTTTTGACAGAGAACAAGACTCAGGCATAAACCGACAATTAGACTCAAGTGGTGAATGAAATTAATGAATAGTTAGCCTCTATAATGGAAGTGCAAGCAGAATAGTATTTTAGAAATTGTCCAGTTGTTCTTTTCATACCAATATTGGACATTTTTTACAATTCTGTTTTTAAAAAGTACTTGGAAACTTTATTGATGACAAGTTCGAGTTAAAACAGCCCAGATACAATACTAGTTAAGCACTCAATAGCAAACAAAAAGATTGTTGGTTCAAACCTACCAGCGAATCCCTGGGAGAAAAGATATCATGATCTTCTCCCATAAAGATGGGAAGCCTGTGGGGGCAGTTCTATTTTGTCGTGTGGGGTCCCTGTGACACAAAATGGACTCTGGGGCTAACAGAAACAAAGTGTACATTCACTCGTCACTGTGATGGCTCATAAACATACTTTAAAACTATTTTTCTTTAGGGAGAAGAGAAAACCCTGACGTCTGCCTGAAAGCACCATGAAGAAAAAGCAAATACCCCCTACTTTATTTTCAATAATTTAAATATAAACTAAGTCTTGTAGATGATACAGTTGAGTGAGTTACAAATGCATTTCACAAATGCTACCATCATATACTTTAATTTTTTTAATATATATATTTTAAACATTTTATTGGGCACTCGTACATCGCTTTTCATCATGCATAGTTCAACCATCATAGACTTTTCATAGAAACACCTAGTATAATGTTAAAATAGAAACAGACTTTTGTAGATAATGAGGATTGAGGGGGTGGGTGGGGGGAAACAATTGGGTTAGTTTCAGTCAGTTTATTTCCAAATGGGAAACAAGTCAAAGCATAATGGATATATTCTAAAAGATGGAGCTCAAGTTTTACCAACCATACACAAAAATAACCCTCATTTGGGAGGGGGCAAAGTGGGGAGTCAAGGGCACTATTTTTAGTGAAACATTATTTTACTAGCTATAGATTTTGAAATGTCTTGTTGGTGTCTTTGTCATGTTTGGGTGTCCATTGGGTATCATGCTCTCCATTAGCTATGGCATCCTTGGGATTAATATAACTGAGCACTGTGTGCGAGAACAAGTAGCAGATAAAGAGGGAACATATTCTGTTTCAGTCTGAAAGGAACTTCTTGCCAAGGGCTCTGATGTTGCCTAGTAATAGTTACAGACCAATCTGGAGATTCGTTGGGGTTGCTGGCTGCCCTCAAGTTGGCTCCGACTCATAGTGTTCATGTGACAGAACTGGCCCAAACACTTTTGAAGGTTGCAGTGTTTATAGGAGCAGATTGCTCAGGGACCAGGATCTTTCTCCTGCACGGCCACTGGGGATATTTGAACCGCAAACCCCTCAGAGCGCAGCTGAGTGCCAATGAATCAGCAGGGCTATATCGCTTTCAACTGTATGCCCCCAAATGTGTTTTATATTTTATGTGACAGGCTTTGAAATACCTAAGGAACACACAGGTCATGGGATAATTCCATTGTCTTTTAATTCCATTCTCATCATGGACTCTTTAAAATGTTTCAATAGCATATAATTCATGATCCATACAATTGAATGGTTTACAAATATTATAAGAGGGTGTGCAATCCTCACCATAGTTTTAGAACAATTTCTTCACTCACATCAATTATAATTAGCTCCCCATTTCTCCCAATCCCGCTGCCATAACCCAAAGAAATGATTAGTCTAGTTATTGGATTATCTATCCTGGATTTCATTTAAAGAAAATCATACTACCCCCATGCCTCTCAACCTCCCTCAAAAAACTCTCACAATGGCAACAAAATAAGACACACAAAAACCCTCAATCCAAAATAAAGTAGAAAATTATAGAAAGTGAAATAAAATAAAAATGGGTTAAAAGGAAATATAAATGATAATAGGTCAAATTTTTATCTATATCTGCAGTAACCCACTCTCAAATGCACTCTGTCTGAAGACCAGATTCTTCATATCTCTATCCAGTGGTCTGAAGTAGTTTAAGTTCAATGGAGGCTTAATCCACTTGGGGACTCTGCAAATGGATTTTAGACCTTAATCGTTATCCATTGCCTTCTGCAAACTAGGTCCTCAGAATTTAAGTTCTTATACAATTCCCTCCTTTAATCTTGGGTTTTGCTTTTAACCATCCTTGGACCCAATGGGCTGATGTGCTCCTTCTGTGCAGACTTAGTTGGTTGCTTGTACTAAGACAAGCTTTCAAGTGCTCAGATGTTATTCTTTCTGATAGCGGGACACCATCTGGTTTCTTCACTACACTTGAGTATAGCATCCACACCTTCAGATTATGAACTTTTCGAAAACCCCTTGTGCATTATTCCGCTCTAGCTGTTGCTGTTCTTTGTAAGACATTGTTTCCCATGGGAATTCCAGCAGCTGGGGCTCCAGTAAAAATTTTGCAAATAATCTTTCAGCATGTAGAAGCACTGACAAGTTTATGGCTAAATTATTTTAAAAAGATTTTATTGGCATATAATTCACATATCACTCAGCTCACCAGTTCAATTATATTATGAAGTGGTGTGTAGTCATCACCACAATCAATTTTAGAGAATGGTCTTTTTTGTGCTTATTGTTATTAGTTTCCCATTTCCTCCCCAAAATCCCCTAGGTAGTTATTAATCCAGTTATTGTATCGATAGCTCTACCTATCTTGGAGTTCATATATAGACACAATACAAGAAACAAAACAAAAAGCAATGACAAAATAAAACAGAAAAAATCTTAATTGAAAAGAAAGCAGAGAATATTAAAATGATAAGGTGTTACATTTTAACCTAACTGCCTCTGCTATAGTCCTTTGATTGTGCACTCTGTAAGATAGCAAGGCTGATCATACCCCCAGATTCTTGTCAGAAGGGATTTACCTGACATTGAATCCATGTGAGGATCCATCAAATGGATTTTGCTCTTTCACAGTCATCCATAGCCTTCTACAAACCAATGTTCGGAATTTAAGCTCTGATACCATTCCCTCCTATAATTCTGAATTATATTATTTGCAATCTTTGGATCACACAGGCTGGTGTGCTTCTTTCAGTGGATTTAATTGACATCTCACTTAGACGGCTGCTGTTTAAAAACAAGCCTTTTAGACCCCAGGTGATATTCTTTTTGATAACTGAGTATCATCTGATTTCTTTACCACACAGTGCCCATGTCTTCAGTGTTCTCTCCAAGAGTAATCTTATAGTCAGGTCATGGTTCTACTCATTTTAACCCTCCCAAGTGTAGAAATTTTATGTGGTGATGAGTATTTGCATTTTCTACTTATGTATACATTTTCATAATAGTTATGATTGATTATACTTGAAAATGCTTCAGGGCTCATAGGATTCATTCGTTTGAAAAACAGAATAGACAATGAGGGTAATGAAGTAAAAACACCTGCTGCCTGCCTTCAATTAACTTACTGTCTAGTTGGACAGAAAAATGATAACAGTAAAATAAAATAATAAAGCAACAGAGATAAATATTGGTATATGCACTATTTTGCAATAATTGTGATCTGCAAGTAGATGCTTGGATAGATACACAGACTGACCAGGTTGGAAGGGAGAGTGGGAGTATACCCACAAATGCATACTCTTTGTTTATATCTATGTGCCTTTGCTGCAAATGAGTATGGTGGCGCACACAGGAGGCAAAATTATCTAAATTTCTTATACATAACCAAATATATTGAGGGGATGAGTTCCTCGGCCTGTAGAATTGGCACGATGGTCTCTGAGGACACCAAGGTCAATACGCTTAACAGAATCCACAAAGACATTGTGATACCTCTTACTTCAGTGAGTAGTGCCTGGGATATTTAAAGCTGATGAGCAGCCATCTAAAGCACAACTGCTATATCTTATCTCCCTGTCTGGAGGAAAGAAGAGTAAAGAAAATTGAGGACACACGGAAACAATTTGTACAGTGAAATCATGAACTTCATTAGGAGTGGACTGTATATGGGCCGTAAAATCATCAATAGTAGCTAATATGATATGACTCACCAAAGAGTAGTTCCAGCCATCACATTAAGGGTGAGTTAATTACATATTTGACCAGTCTGGTCCATAAATGATGTTGTAAATGTCCAAATTTTTCTTGGCAGGAGCAAGAGGTTCCCCACCTTTTAAGTGCATGAACATTACTTTTTTTGATGCAGAGACCATGAGAACTAGATGGTGCTCAGCTGCCACTACTAAGTGCTCTGAAAGGGATCAAATGAGAAGGTCCTGGATAGAGTGGGAGAAACATGTGAGATTTGTGGAATATCCTGTAGTTACCCTGTCGGTCCAGAAATGAACTCACCTACCAAGGTTCAAATTTCAGCCAAACATTTAGGCAGGGGACCCATAACACTATTGAGGCGCACATACCTAAGAATAATCAGCCATTCGAGATATAAAAGAGAGCATATACTCCAGGGCCAAGTTCAAAAGGGAGGAATGGAGACAGCAGGCAACACAGGGAGGTCGGGGATAAGTGGTAAGACATTGAGGGGCTTGTGATGCAGGGGATGGGCCAAAATGCAGAATGAATCATTGAATAAAAAATGGATTTGCTATGGAAGCTGTGCCTCAATCCACAGTGAAAAGTTTTGGGAAAAGACACTCAATGAAATAGAAGACAAGAAAACCATATTCCTGAAAGTTGACCCAAGCATGATAATTGAAGTTCCTAGTGGTCAAGGAGATGTGATCTTCAGAGAAAGCTGGCACGCTCATCATTGTCAATGAATCAGTTGGCATTCTGGGTTGGACCTGAGTGCCAGTGAGCTTAGTTAATATTCATGAACCACCTAGAAACAGAGCTGCTCTCGGCTCATATTTCTTAACTCTTAAAATGAACCTTCTGGAAATCCTAGCATAGCTCAAATAGCTAAGAGCATATTCAAAGGTATGTCTCCGCACATACCTTTGAAAAATATTCAGCTGAAAGGGTGGTGGTTCGAATCCACCCAGAAGTGTCTCAGAACACAGTTATGGCAGTGGGCTTCTGAAAGCCTGGAAAACCCATTAGAGTCGTTCTCCTCGTCACATGTGGGGTGGTCATGAGGTGGAATCAACTTGAGAGCTATGTGGCAGTAATGTGCTTATGTTAATTTCATGATTGAGATGTAGGGGTGGAGTCTAGCCTGTTAGTCTTGAGATAGCCATTGAGTAGCCAATGAGGTCTCTGTGTGGGCATGGCTTTCTCCTGAGACTTCTGGGAAATCTCACAATATTTCCCTGGTGGAGATGAGACGCTATCTCCCCAGTTGTTGGGAGTTAGTCTCAGAGACTATGAATCACGGACAAGACAAGATGGCAGCATCTGAGGAGCCAGAGAAGCCGCACGGCTTTGCCCTAGTGGAGCCAGACCTCTGAAGCGGGAGAGGCCACATGGAGACTCCTCCTAGCGATGAGTTGCTTCTGCCACCACTGGATGCTGTTGATGAACCCTGAGCCCTGGAAGTGAGGAGCCATGGGGAGACCCCTGCTGGCGCCAGGACTCTGCATCCACTGACCTGTGATTTTGTGAGTTGGAAGGAGACTTTATAGACTGATATTGGGCATATGGTTTAATATTGGACTTATGACTTTGTACTGGACTGAATTGGGATGCTTTCTTAATGTCCTGTTTCTTTTATATATAAACCTTTTCCTTATATCCATATGCATGTCTATGAAATTTGTTCCTCTAGTCCACCCGGACTGACACCATCGACAATATGAGGGTACCGAGCCCGAGTAGGACCACAGGACTGTGTTAGCAGCAGCTGGCCATTTGCAGAAGAAAAAGCATCCCTTTCTCTTGTAAAAGACTTCAGAAAGCTGGCTTTCAAAAGAGCATGCACATGTGTAACTAACTGCTAAATATCTTTGTCTCTTGAATTTAAATTTTAACAGGTGTGACCATTTTCAGCCTCCACTTTATTCACCCCAGAGTTATGTCAAACCTATGACTGTGTCTGTGTGTTCCTTTATTGAGATCCTTTTGAAAAGCTTGTTGGAATCTTTACTGGACTTCCACATTTTAATAAAGCTTTGGAAAGTTTTATTAACCTAATTTGTCTCCGCACGTACCTTTGAAAAATATTCAGATTTGGCGCTGTTCAGATACCAAATAAAGGAAGGTCATTTTACTCCTATTATGGAACTGACTCTTGGAGAAGGTGAGTGCTTTCCCAATTGTGCTGCCGTCGAAATGTTCTAGCTGATGTCTATGTCTATGCACTTGTCTTCTTATAGTGGCTTTCTCATTCCTCATATTTCCCTCCAGTTTCTTCCCCTACTCGACACCCCCCTTGCTGCTTCCTAGTCTCCAGTCTCTGGCACTATTACAGAAAGACTAGATCCTTGCCACATGGGAAATATTGCGATGCTAACATCTCCCTGTCAGATGCCGCGTCAAAGGAGAAAGTGCACGTCTAAATCCTAGGACACACCACAGTTTGGTGGCAGGTGGGGTAGGGGGTTGGGTGTGTGTGTGTGTGTGTGTGTGTGTGTGTGTGTGTGTGGTGGAGAGGGTGGCGGCGGGAAATGTGTCAGCAAGCCCACAAGGACCTTGACAGCTTATCAAATACTTGCTCATTTCCTTTGAAATTTGTTCGTAGGAGATAAGGTTGTTGTGGTGACAAGCTTAGGCGATTGTCTGTTTGCCTGTTATAGCACGGGACCTCTGTGGAGTGCCTGGATGGAGTAAAGCCTCTGATTAGTCTTCCAGGATAAATAAAGGGCTGGACTTCAGATATTCCTTGTGGCACAATGGAGAGTATAGAACACACGGGCGAATCAGTCTTACAGTCTGTTAAGAATGTTTAGGCATCAGTTTATATTGTATTTGATTCACTTTATGAGCTCAGAACCCAAAGTCTATTAATAATAAAGCCCAGCATTACCCTTGAGCTTGTCAAGGTTACAAGATGCCTAGTGTTCCTGTTATGGTGCTATAAATTCAACTTTGTGCCTTGGGCTTGCCCTTGCAGTTAAATGGGATGCCATGATGTGGCACCGTGCAGTATCCGTGAGGTTATACTACTCCGTTTGGACACTTTCATAATTTGGCGTCATTGCCAAACTTGAAGGAAAAGCTGAATTCCCGTTAGATTACTAGTCTTGGGAATGCATATTTTTTTTCTAATAAAACTTAAAAATAAAATTTTAAAACTGTTAAAAATCATTTTACTGGGGCTAATACAGATCTAACCACAATATACACATACATACTTTGTGTCAGTATTTACATCTTTTTATGTGAGTGCATATTTTTATGGAGAAATACATTAACAAACATTATAGGATGGAAGATGTCAATATGTCAATATGACAGAGAGAGAGAGAGAGAGAGAGAGAGAGAGAGAGAGAGAGAGAGAGAGAGATTGGACAGTTTTTTCAGAAGGCATAAGGAGACCCTGTGCTCCGAGGTGCACCAAGCTGAAGCAGGAATGCATAAAACCCTCATTTTCTTTCAGCTCAATGTTGCCATGGATGACCCCTGTGATCTGACATAAAGCCAGTTGATTTCCATCATTGCATTTGCTAAGTAGGAATGATTAAGTTTTATCCACACCAGATAGTTCTTGAGGTAGTAGACTCACATAACTTGAAGGTAATTCTAGGACTAAATGCTTAAATAGCATTGGTATTCACAAACTATTTAAAAAGTGAGTTTTAATGAGGAAAACTTTTTTTTATCTCCTTTAATAATGGTCTCAAAGTAGGTCTTCCAGCCTTTGGCCTTTTAATCCTCTGAGGGTGACTTCTGAAACAATAGATCACCCCCTGGTGATGTCAGGACGTCCATCCCTGGGTGATACTCATAGACCCCGTTGTTTCATGCTGTTGTGCTGAGCTGAGACAATCAAGATGGGCTTTTGTCCATGAATCCTTTATTGATTTATTTCTACCCTCTGTGTGGCTAGAGATCAGGGAATAGAAAGAGTGAAAGCCATTTTGCCATGGCGTAAGTTCTAGGATGCCCAACAAATTTCAGTCATGGGCTGTTTGGACTCAAGTTGTCACACTGATATCAAGCTGAATTTTGGAAGATTTGTTGGCCTGCTTTTTCAGGGTAAGTAGTACATGACTTCTTGTGAAAAAGACCTGTGAAGGGGCCATTGTAATTACCTAGAATGTAGACTCCTCCTTCAAGAAGTTCTTGTGTTTATGTCTTTTCATCATGGCCTCCCCACATTTATTCCCTGCCCCCAATCCATTGAAATATCTACCATGGCCTGGTAGTTCTCTCCCATCTTTGTGTGATGTGCGTGTGTCTGTGTGGTGTGTATGTCTGTGTGAGTAGTGTGTGGGCTATGTGATGTGTGTGTGTCATGCTTGTGTATGGTGTGTTTGTGTGTGGTGTGCACGCGTGCACTGTGTGGTGTGTGTGTGTGGGGGGTGTGTGTAGGGTATGTGATATGTACGTGTGGTGACAATTCTTTGTTTTCTCTTCCAAGTAATTGCGTGTCACCACATGCACTAAAAGAAAGCAGCCACAGGCTGGTGAGATTTAACTATGCATCATTTGTGGTCATTTGTGTCTGAGATCCCATTTGTAGGAAGAATTCCTCTGAAGAGATGTTTGTCAAGGCCTTGTGTCTTTTTGATGTCCCTACTTACAGTTTCCAGATGCCTCGCTTTTACCCTGCCCCGTGAAGGAACTCCTTTCCTGATCGCAGTTGACCAGACTGACTGGAAAATGTAACTTGGCGCATGAAAAAATGAGACACCGTGGTTCATTTGCAATTTTATTTTTTAAAAATGAAATATTCAAAGTACTTTTTTCCTTTCAAATATCGACACATAATGTTCAACTTTAAATATTTACAGCATGTTGTTGTGATGCTCTTGTAGAAAAATGCATGCTTCTGGCCTGAAAGCCAGAGCAAAATGCAAGAGACCATGTAACTGCAGCCAGAGAACATGAACCTGTACAGTATCCAGTCACTTTTCAGCACAGGAGTGAGAGCAGGAATACAAAATTGGAACCTATTGTTTCCTAGCAACATGGCTCAGGCCATTATAACACAATTTTCAGTATGATTAGAACCTCTAACTGTTGTTACATAGAAACTGAAAATCTTGGCATACACTGTAAACATCTTTACTTTTCATGAGAAAGTAAGCAGCTAAAAAGAATATTTCTCTGACAGCAAGGCTATACTTCTCCTTTTCTCCTTCTCTCTTAACTGATGCTTTTGTCACAAGAATAGTAAAGATTTAGACATTGTCATGATTCATACAAGTAAAATATTTTTCAAGGACACAATCTGAAATACTAACATTTATTTAAGAGGTTAAAGTCCACCACTAAATCTAAGGAAAGATTTTTTTTTAACTGCCAAACACATTTCCTTTGACAAATAATGTAAGATGACAACTGCCAAGACAAAATCCACAGCAAGTTTAACGCTAAATATTTCCAGTTACTGTTTAGGAAGTAATTTCTTCTTACACACAGTAGTATATTTGGTCCTTAATAGCTTTCATATGAAGGACACACTGACATAACATTCACTATTTTTTTGTTTGTTTTTTTGTGGTTTGATTATTTTTTTGTTGTTTGTTGTTTTCTATTTTTTATTTTTGGTCTGTTTTGTTGTTTGTTTGCTTGTTTTCACAGAATAAAACTCCTTACAGAAGGCTGTGGAAGAGCAGTCTGACATCTGAAGTACTAGTCAGGTCAGCTATGTGTGCATGAGTTCCTCTAAGAAAGCGAAAATGTCACATTCAAACTGTAGCCTTCTGTTTGTCCACAAGCTATAACACACTCCAATCTCACCAATAGTTTCTTTCAAAATTTGTTACTATACTTTTGCTTCCATGGCCACTGAACTCCAGTACAAGTGCCCTTACATGAACGCATCTTTATAAATATAAAACACTGTGCCCTGATTCTCGGGTGGGCTTGGTTACAGAGGGGCCTGGTTCGGCTAAAACCAAACAAGTTACATCAAAACAAAACTTAAAAAAAAGAGAGTAGAGGTCAATTGATAAGACTGCTTGAAATTGTACCACAGGTGATGATAAGTGAATTTCATAGCTATCTATGAAATGAGCAACTGAATTCCAAATTCTATATTGTCATTTGGCTATGTGGTGTTTAATCTATCGTATTATATATAGTCTATATGTTATAGATCTTCTAGATAAATGATCAGGAAAGGACACACAGGGTTTGGGTGGGCTGAAGTGAAAACATATTCATGTCACCAGTGTTTTGCTGAAATAGAGTGCGAATGTGGGGTTGTATTTCTCTCTGCTTCCGAAATCATGCTTCTTATCAGTCATGATTGGAATGACAAGGGAAAAGCAACGTATTTAAAAGGGCTGTTTCAACTGTGAACTTTACAGTTTATTTGGGCATCTAGACTACAGTGCAAGATTCAAAACAACACAAAACAATAGCACACAAATAAAAGTGGGCCTACCTAGCCAAAAGCAAAAACTTCGGAGACAAATGTTCTTCCTTGGAGAGTCCACCCATGGGACTCTCACTGTAACGCCATCTAATGGCAGGTATCAGCCGCGTTCAGCCACCTAGACCTTCTGGGTATCGGAAATGTGTGGATTTCTCTTCTCAATGCCTTTACTTTCATCAGAAAAATGTGAAGGAACGGTTCTCTCCTCAACTTAAACTTCAGAACTGTAAGTCAATGAAAGCCTCCTTTCGACTCGGCTGAATTGGAAGCCATGTGCTCAGGATCGCCGTGTCGTTATTACTGAATGCTAAAATGCTTCTCTTAGATTTACTACTCATGAATGCAATTTTTTTCTTTCTTCCCCAAAATGTTGGGAGTGGTAAAGACAACAGTAATAGTAATTCAAGGCAGTATTAAAACCACAGCTATATGTGATAAAAAGTGCATTTCCTGAATATAATACAAATATAACTTTAAGAAACTAAAGGCACGAACTAACTAAATATGTATTACAAACTAGAAATGCACAGTTCAAGGTAATTACTATTAAGTAAAAGTTTCAAATATTTGTTTCTAATGGATATTTAAAGCAGTTTGAAAATGATACATCATCCGTGAATTGCAAAAAAGTATAATCACTTAAAATATAAGCAAAATAGACTCTAATATTGATATCTTGGATTAGTGATAAAATACATCATCACATTTATGAATGCACTCTCTATATACAGTTCATAAATTATGTTTCTCAGTAATTTAAAAGAACGTCAGAGGTTCTAAGAACTTAAGGTCCATTTTTAGGCTGGTGTGGAGGTATTCAATTTTTCAACAAGTTCGTTAGTTGTTTTAAGATTCTATCCTGACTATAAGAGTGTATCATGAACATAGGCCTGATTCAGGAAAAAACCCAATAATATGCTTTTGGTATGGATTAGAAATTTATTTAGCTAGTATGCTTCCAATTAAAAAGAGAGATGAGTTCAGCTTGGACTCCATCCCTCCCTCCTGCTCTCTCTCTCTCTTTTTTATGGAATACACATGGAAGATTGTGGCCATCCCAATCTGAAGGTTTGGAAAATGAGATGTTTTGACTACACTTTCCTCTACTCTCAGCGGGTCCCTGTGTGGTAGGAATTAGACTCTTGCAAAATCAAAATGCGAGCCCCTCCCTCGCAGGTCCTGACTTTGCATATTTTCAAAAGAAACTATCATCACTAAAGCAAGGCAATGACCCCGCACTGCATTTCCATAGTAGCTGGCAAGCCCCCGAGCTGTACCATCCCATCCTCCGACCAGACCAAATGTCCAGACTTAAAGACAGAAGGGCGGGCACAGGCTCGGGGGCCTGTTCTACAGGCCGTACTGTGTTGCCATGCATTTTCATGTGTGGTAATTTATGATTGCCGTACACAGCCTTTGACAAACTATCTTGTGGTCACGGGGCATGAAATCTCCCAGCTCACCAATAGGGTCCTTCACCGGCAGGTTTCATAGAGATTAAGAAACTGCAGCAGATACCAACACTAATTCTGACCTTTTATCTTTGAAATTTTCTTTTCTTCCCCAAATTTTCAATGGTTGCAAAACAGAAGAACCCCTCCTGGAAAATTGTTACCATTTATCCAGTCCCCTAGGTAAAGAGATTCCATCAAAACAAAGGGGTCAAGAGAGAAAACGAAAAGCATGAAATCATCAAAATGATGTGAATAAAAAAGTGTTGGCCTCTCTACACTCGGCTGACATGTGTGGGTGGTGCTGGCTATAGTTCGAATCATCAAATTTCCTGCACGTGGCTTTGAGATGGTCCCTAAAGAATGGGCCATTGGCAAGATCAACAGAAGGGGGCTGGAATAATGCAGCAGCAACTACTGTGACGCTTGCCTTCTTTTACCCTTTGGTCCTTGCCATTCACCATAGTGTTAGGCCTATTTTTTCTTAAGGGGTTGGTTCGTATGAATTTCTGCAGTAAGTGATGTATTGATCGGTATCTTAGGTGTGTATGCCTGCTCTTGCTAAAGGCTTTTTTTTTTGTACCAGAGTCATACTTCTTAGTAAATTACCTTTCCTGTGCACAAAAACATCGGATGAATGTATAGATACTGAATCACTGTGAAACTATGACCCAAACACACCCTATATATAAAATGAGAAATTCCTAACCTGGTTAACAAAAGCTATGTGTACATAACACCAATACAACTGGGCACGTTGATAAAAACAACAAGTATCTTTTCTTTTGCCCAAACCAACTGTGTGGGCGTGGCTAAATTGACCAGCAGCTTCGGTGTCATAACAGACACAAGCACATTAGTGGCTTTTTGGGTTGGTCTTCACGCTCACGGGAAAGCGTGGTGGACAGAATCCAGCCACCACACGCCAAAACACAGCACAACGACATGGCATTTACTGCAACAAGCAAGGAGGAATCAAAAGGGAGGAGGGCGAACGGGTCCCGATTCTAGGAGATGGCTAGGGAGGACATTTTTCAGTCATTTTTAAGTTCGCCTACGGAGATGGGGAGACCGGGAACGCGCGGCAGGCGGTCTTTGGAAATGCGAAGTCCAGATATGATCGCCCCACCTGTTAAAATAGTCCGCCCGTTGGGAGGACAGTTAAATGTGAACCTTCGTGTCACGATTGCGTGAGCATTCTTTTCTCTAGATCGGGACGGATGCATGGCTGGACGAATCGAAAGTGGTGCTTGTTTGGAAAACCGAAATCAAAACCAAAACCCAAAGCAAAAACCCAACTCGGTTGTTGTGGGTTTTTTGTTTGTTTGTTTTTAAGCTGTTTGAATTCTACTTGTGTTTGTTTTTGTGAATACTGCCACACAAGAACTAAAAATCGGTCATTTCTTAAAGAGTTTAAACAAACAATATTAAAATACCATCTTCCGTCACATTGAAAGGCAGTTGGATATGTTTTTCCTCCATATTTATATATAGAGGGTTCTGATCTAGAAAACCAATACAATAAACCATTTTATGTTTTTAAAAACAGGCAGTCTTTGGTGACGCAAAGGCAGAGATTTCTTTTGTTACCTCCTGCCTATTTCGCTCTGTCTCATAAAGTGAATATTGTTGGCACTGTCAGAAAGTTCTAAATACTGCTCAACAGACAAAACAAAATAGCCATCATAACCTTGGACCCTCCCCGTGCTCAAAAGCTGCTGCTTTTCTCCCTCTGTCCATGCCCGGGTCCCCTCCTCCCCCTCTTGCAGTCGCCTTTGTTCCTTAGTCCAGGCCTGGGCCACCGCGCGCAGTCTGGCGATCTCCAGCACATGGTTCTTCTCCTCTTCCACGGTTGTCCCGTACCGGATGTTGAAGCACAGAGCCCCATGCTGGAGCTGGATGTCTGCAAAGCGCCTAGTCCTTCCATCCAACACAGAAGTCATCTGGGACACCGTGACATTGACACCATTCTCCAGGATCCGCCTCCCCCCAGTGTTACCGATCAACACCAGGTCTTCCTCCAGCGAGCCGAGCTTAATGAAGTAGTGTGTGTCCCGTCCCTCAATGGTGAAATGGAGGCTTTCCAGGTAATGCGCATTATTGAGAATGGCAGCCAGCCGCCTGCTGTCTTCATTGGCCACTCCTATGATATCGGCGGTTACAATGCCATCCTTGATGGCGAATTTGATACCTTTTCCAAACACCGAGGGAACCGCAGCAAACCTGGGTTGTTTCCCACCTTCCAGGCACCGGCCATCACTATACTGGGGAGTCATGGGAAGTTGGTCCAAGGAAATGAAGTTGCGGAGCTGTTTCTGCAGCTCACACTGAATCCCCAGGATAGTCTGGAAAAGAAGAAGAAGAAGCGGTACAAGGTGAATGTGGTATGGGGGAGGCACCGATCTGGAACTCTGGTGCCCAAAGAGCAAACAGGGTTGCAAGGTTGCTGCTGTCTCATTCTACTTGACTGCTGAGTTACCTAAACACAGGTCACTTTGGGAAATCTCTTCTTCAGAGATTTAGAAAAGCCTAACAGGGGACAGACATCTTTTTTAAGATCTCCATGGACTTGAGCATAAGACTGCAGCTCCAAACTTAATATCAGAATCTCAGAGCTAGAAGGTATGTCAAGTGGGTCTAGCTCCCTGCAAACACAGGCAGTTGCCCCCCCCCCATTGATCCTGACCCTGACGTTTGGAAGGACGTTAGACACGCACTGCTGCAGGGTTCATTTGGATTCAGAGTGGCCCTATAGGATGCCATAGAACGGCTTCACAAGGTTTCTGAGATGGTCAATTTTTGTGGGGGCAGACAGCCTCCTCTCTCTTCTGTGGAGCAGCTGGTGCTTAGAACCTCTGACCTGGAAGTTAGCAGTCCAATTAGGCGTCCCTCTTTCAAATCTTCCCCACTCCCAACATCCCCAATCTCACTACCACCAAGATCATTCTGATTCCTATAGGATTTCTGTGGCTGTAAAGCTTCACAGGAGCAGAAAGCCTCATCTTTCGCTGAGCAGCTCGTGTGTTTGAACCACTGACTAATCGATTAGCAGTCTAACACTTGCCCTACCACCATATAATTGGGACTCTTACATTAGGTACAGTGAGGTATCAAGAGATGTGTTAAGACATGACTCTTACCTTCAAGTAGTTTATGAACTTATATATGACTAGAAAATTTGTATAAGTTCACTGATCTTTTATATGAACTTTAGTCTCTGAATTGTACATATAAACAATGTTCAAATAGTGTATTCCTTGAAATATATTGTGGTGTTGTACCAGGTTATATACATTGGGCTGCTACCTCCAAGACCAGCAGTTTGAAACCACTCGCTGATCCTCCATCGGAAGACAAGGCTTTCTCCTACCGTAGAATTAAACTTCTAGAAAACCACAGGGGCAATTCCAGGAGTTGGATTCGACTGGATGGCAGAGAGTTTGGAATATAAATACATATATAATTATATATATAATTAATGAAAAGAAACCCTCTAGCATGGCAATTCTCAAATGTACTGAAAAACCAAAGAGAAGAAAGATCCTCCATAGATGACCCATTACAAAATTTTAGTGATTATCAACATCTTTCTAAACGTGGTGCTTTTTGTGTTTTTTGTTTTGGGGGGGTGGGCATCACTGTCTTCTGGTGGTCGTGGGAGCCACCCAGCGCTGCTCCTGAGAGCTGCCGCTGGATTTGAACCGCCAAGCCCGTGGGCTACAGTCCCGCACTCAATCATTTATGCCACCGGGGCTCAGCCCTTTGGTACTTTTTTTAAGAAAGGAATTTTCTTATAAAACATTTTTCTTATAAATGCATATTATAGGCATATGCTAAAACTATTGCCCCTTTAGAATTTTCTTTCTTTCTTTCTTTCTTTCTTTTTTTTTTTTTTTTTGGTAAAGACTGAAGTATCAGGCTCTCTTACCCGAAGTCTAGCCTTTTTGTTTGTTTCTTTCATATGGAAAAAGTTGCTTTGGATTTTCTTGTGTCCCTCAGACACCAGAGAAATTCTCTGTGGAATCTTGAATGCTTTTGCTATTCCTGTTTTCCAGACATTATCCCTGGGGTCTTTATTATCTGTACTCCATTTCTCTTGTTGGTTCTCCTATACTTTCTCATTGTTTTCAGCATCATTTAAAATCTGTCCTCCCCCAGACGATTAATGCACTATCCCTTGTATTCTTTTATGGTTGGAAATGGGATGTTTTGATATTTCTTAGCGACAGATTCTCTCTATGGGGATAATTAACCTCGGTTTCCCCATCCAGAATTTGAAAAGTTATTTTTTCATCTTGTTTAACAGCCACACCAGCACCTGTGAATGGCTTCTTTTCCAGTAGTCCTGAACCCCTGATCCCTCATGGCTCCCTTTCTCGATCTCGTCATTCCTCATAGATATCTTAGTAAATACTCACAATGACTAAGCACAAATAGGCAAGTATATATCAATACTATTTCATGTCTTAGTGACTGTGTATAGAGTTGTTGAGGCTGTACATTTTTTGTAGAGGCTGACAACCCCCTCTTTCTGCTGTGCAGTGCCTGGTGGGTTTGAACTGCCGACCTTGTGGCTAGCTGGCCAAGGCTTACCCAGCAGCACTGCCAGAACTCTTCACATTGTTGCTGTTGTTACTTGTTGTTGAGCCTAACTAAAAGCAACAGAACGAACCCCCCCCCCCGCCCCAAGGCCTGGTCCCATACTATCCTCACAGTCACTGTTAGGCTGGAGTCCACTCCTTTTACCCAAACTCCAGTCGCACTGCCTTCGAGTCCATGCAGACTCCTAGTCGCCCCCGTAAAACTGCCCCCTGTGGATTTCTAAGACCAAAACCCTTGATGGGAGTAGAAAGCCTCCTCCATTTTCCCAAGAAATGGCTGGTTGTTTTGAACTGATGACCTTTGGGTTAAGCGGAGTAATGTTTGACCGCCATGCCACTAAGAGCTCCTAGGGTGTCTTATAGAGAGGGACATTTGTACTAACCTTTCCAGGATCCCACTCTTGGGTTTTCGTTTGAAGTTGCAGAAGTTCATAAGTTATTTCCAAATTTTCTATCTCAGGTTTTGGAAATCCAGGTAGCACATTGTGTAACTGGAAGCCAAAGAGTTCCAACCAACTTCTGATATCTGTGAGACACGCAGTGTGAAAGAAAGAATAACTGAAGCACATGTTGCACCATCGTTGGTGCCAGCTTCCCCCCCCCCCATCCGCAATACATTCAGGCAGTGGGAACTTAGGGATACGACTGCCTGGGGTACACCCCATCTTAAAACTTTGGATGCTTTTTCTACACGGAAGTCTTTCCGTTATGAAATAATCCCAGAGATAAGCTGAGTCCACTGCACTGAAGTTCATAATGTGGGAAGGGAGTTCACGACACACAGTCTGGGATCACTCACTCACTCACTCACTACTCTCCCCCCTCCCATTGATTCTGATTCACAGTGGCCCCATGGACAGAGTAGAACTGTTGATGGGTTCCAGGGCTGGAAATCTTTTCAGGAGCAGCCAGCATTATTTTTCTCCCAAGAAGCACCTGGTGGGTTTGCTGTTAGCAATGCAACTGGTAACTTACAAGCACCAGGGCTCTGTGATATTAGACTTAATTGAGGGACTATAGCTTCACATTTTGATTTTATGAAATTATTGGTAGAAAGGTTTAAGAGTGAAAACACACATAGAGTAACCTCATAAAAGGAAAGGAGCCCCCAATAAAATGATTTATTAAAAAAAAAGAAGGGGGAAAGAGAAGCTTCTACCAAGGGCTCAAGTAGAAAATATTTGGAAATGAAGATGACAACATGTGTATATATGTGCTTGGTACAAATGAGGTATGGAATGTTATAAGAATGGTAAGAGCCCTCACTAAAATCAATGAGGAAAAAAAGAAAAGAAAGAAAGAAGGGGGTGAAAAAAGACACTGTGGTCATCATCTGGGCAAACTTGCACCGCTGGGCTCAGTCTAGAAAAGCAAAGAACACTAACTTGCGGGCTCAGTGAGGTAATGGAATGAATACCCGGGGTTAGCTCACGTTTGGCATACAGATTTCTCCTTTCTCCCTACCTGTGGTATATTTGGCAACGTCTTGAATTTTGCCAACTGGGTAATTATTTTCAAAGGAGTAGAGGTTGAATGGCTTAGGAAGGAGGTTCAACTGCTTCCATATGTGGTGATTGGGTGTCGTCCATCTCCCCGCAACAACGTCATAATCGCGCTGGCCCAGGTGCACTAATTTAGTAAGGAAATCATAGAGTCCTCCATGGAAACCAATGATGACCTGGAAGTCCGGGTACGTGTCGTGATAGATATCTCCATAAGGGGTGTACAATATCTCTTTTATCACTTGACCTCGGCTGCTGAATACAGCCAGGGGGGTGCCTGTGTTGTCACAGGCAACATAGTATTCTTCTCCGCTGCTGAGCTCCATGGCGATCAGGTGGCCCTGGAGGTCATAGTACAGAGACGTGATCTCCGAGCTGGTGTGGTTGTACAAATGGGTCACTCTGATGGGGTTGGCGAGGTCTGCGTAAAAGAACTGCAGGTGTTGCCCTAGGCTGGACTTACTGGCGACGCGGCGCCCGAGCCCATCGTAGTAATACTGCACCGTCCAGCCAGACGCCTTATTGTAGGCTTTCTGCAGCAGACCATTCGAGTTATATTCAAAGATGTCATTTCCCCTCTGCCTCAGAAAACCATCTTCATCCATTTTGTACTGAATTTCTCCCAGTCGGGTGATGCGGTCTCGGAGGTCATATCGGAGCGGAGTCAGACGAGCGCTGTTTCCGTGGCTTAAGAGGTTGATGTTACCATTCAGATCGTAACTGTAACGCCATTGGGTTTTATCATTTACAGAAACAGTTTGAAGCTGCCCGTCAGCATCGTACTCATAGAAGTATCTTGTGATATTGGCATCGACCCCTACCCTGATGTCGCAGATCACCATGCGGCCCATATTGTCATATTGGATGGTCATCCAATAGGCAATCGCCTTTAGGATTTCATATTGCACTTCGATAACCTGACCGTTGGCACTGAAGATCTTGGTGTGCTTCATCACCGTGGTTGTGATGACCTGATTTAAATCGTAATTAATTACACTGAATTTTCCGAACTGTTCTGTTCGGCCGGAGACATCCACATAGCGGTACAGATCTATGGGCAAAGGGGTTTCATTGATCACAGCTTGCATGCTGGTGACTCGAAAGTTGTTGTAGCTGTAATCAAACCGCGCGTTCACAAGACCTTCTTCACTGAATCGGAAAATCTGGCGTCCAATAAGAGGCCCTGTAGGGATCCAAACAACAAACCACCGTAAGGAAAACAAAGCTAGGTGATAAACGACGAACAATAAGAAAAGCGGAGTGCTTTCACTTATTAAGGCTCTTCCATCCAAAATGAAATATTAGAGATTGACCTCTGATAGCCAACTTCTGAGCATATGATCTCACTCGTAGCTTCTCATAGTGGAGGTCAGCAAATAGGGAAATTAAAAAACTCAGTATAGTGTAGTTATAGAAGCGGAGCTATCAAAGTAATAACCCACCCAGTAGCCTGCGGGGATGTAACCAAGGTTATAAACAGGCTTTCTTACTTTAATCACCGGAAAACGAAAAGAAAAATGCTTTCATTTCATTTAACCTGAGCTACAGAGTCAGAGGGTTAGGTTTTGTCAAAGTCCAGTCTGACAGTAACGGGATTTGGGTGTTTTATAAAGCCAAAGGCTGAAATGCATTCAAAAGTTCTGATTTGTGAAGAGCGTCACAACCAGCTGGGGCCTACGGAGGTGACACGGGCTTGAGTTAGTTTCAGCGAGACATTCACATAGTGGTATAGCTTCGTATCTTCCACCAGCACCTTCAGGATGATGTGGTGGTGGGTAGGAAGAGAAGCACCATTACACTGGTTGCTCAGATTTTCCAATTTCTTAAGGGTTACAGTGAGAGAGCACTGTTTGTAAGGAATCAGCGTTCATGGCATCTAGAAAGTAGGTTTGTAGTTTTCAGTAAGAAGATCATTTGATAACTCCAGGGAATGTTGGTTGGATTGAGTGCTAGAGGTGAGTGCGTTCATCTCACACTTGGGTAAGTAGCATATTCTTAAGGAAATCCTGAGGTTGTGGGATAACTCGCCCCTTGTCCCTCCCCTCCCTACAAACCTGTTTGCCTGTATCTGATGGTGCAAATGAATCCATCGTGCATCAGATGTATGGTCTTAATCACTCCAGAAGATTCTTCATAGGTGAGTGTGACCTGCGTGGTGTCATAGAGAATCTCAGACAGCCTTGCTTGCTTGGTGTACCTGTAGAGAACCCTGCGCCCTGTCCCTAGGTGCAGTGTCTGTAGCCGCCGGCCATCTCGACTGTAGTCTTGGATGAGAGACGTGCTGCTGTCTGGAGGGGTGTAGATGTTCCGGTAGTAACCCACCGAAAGCATGGTTTGTAAGCTGTGACGCACCATGCTAGGCATGGTGACGGAGAGCAGGCAATCTGATTGGTCATACTCGAAGATGTAACGCCGCTGACTGTGCAAGAGGAGCATCACGGACTGCAAGGAAACAAAGTCAGGAAGCTGACTGAGCACCACTGAACTTGAGCTCATCCCAGGAAATCCCCTGTTGTCTACACAATGTAAATTCCTGCAGCCCCTACGATGTGCCAGACAGTGTTATGGAACCTGGTGATTCTGTAAGTATACAAGATGGTGTATATTTTCACGAGATTTTCAGTGTGATGTATGAGAAAGATGATTGCACAATCACACACAACACTTATAATAGGAGCGAGATAAATATTATTACAGGAGGAGTAGCCTGCTTATGAGAGGGAGGGAGAGCGAGTAAACCCAGATGTTAGGGGACAAGGGAGGGTTCCTGGAGAAAGTGGCATCTAACTTGAGACCTAAAGATGGAGAGGCTTTGCCCTGTTGCAAAAAGGACAGGAATGGGGTTGGAGAGTCTGGGGGCATAGGGGCCTTGGGGTTTCTGTGGTAGAGCTCTTGCCTTTCATGCGGTAGACCTGGGTTGGAATCCTGGCCCAGGTGACTGGTGTATAGCCACCAGCCCTCAGTTTGTGTTGCGAGGCTGCTGAACTGGCTTCAGCAGAGCGTCCGAACTAAGCTGGACGAGGACTAGAGGCCTGGCCATTTACTTCCGAATATCACTCAGGGAAACCACTGGCTGGGTCCCGTTATGCCTGGGTGTCCAGGGTTAACGCCACTTAACACCAAGGAAGGTAATTCCTCGTGTAACTTAACAACAGCTAACTACAACCAAGATCACTCCTGGCCACGCAAAGAAAATGTGGCCTTTTCTGACCATGAGAAGAATTGTGGGTGGCCAGAACATGCAGTTACTCTGTGTGTGTGTGTTTTAGAGAATCATGGTAAAGTCAAGCAGGCCTTCATAAGGCAGGTTAAGGAGGTTGGACCTTCTAGATGTTGCCAACAGGGAGCCAATGAGGGTTTTAAGTAAGCTCAGGAGGGGTGCTGACAGAGTCAAGGGAAACGATCAGGTCTGCATTTTAGAAAGGCCACAGTTCTGTCAGTACAGAGATGGCTTGAAGACAGGCAGTGAGGGAGCAGGGTGTGTTAGCTTAGAGTGACCAAAAGGTGCTGATGTCTTTCTGAAAAGCTGCCTGATTGTTATTTCACAATTCATGTTTTAACCTTATCCGGGAGGTCCATTATCCAAAGTGCAGCATTCTCTGGTTATTGACCACCTAACCCTTAAGTCAATCTATGTTTCAGAAACAGTTCTTTTAAGCAGGTAATCGGTGTTTCAGAAATATTGGGTGATGTCATGTCCATGTGAAAAATAAGCAGAAAGGGGGGCAGTGATTGAGGAAGGACTCAATTGTGGTTCGAATGCACTAGCGTTTACATTTCACCTCTTCATGAAAACCAAATGTGTCCTCTCTCGGAAATTCTCTGGTAAAACTTGGAAGCGTGCCCGTGGGAGTTGGGGTGGGATGTCACCAGGGTTGGGGATTTACCCTTTTGTTCCCGAGAATGCTTGTATTAAGCAAATGGACGCCAGAGAGCTTTATTTTCTGATTCAAATAGTTATAAGTGGGACTGGTGTCAACATGTACAATGCTCATTTACATCTTCTAAACTTGAAATTAGAGTCGGATATTGAATCTGCTTGTTAAAACAGCATGGCTGCTCTGTCCTTCAGACAATGACGGACTGAATTGCGTGTCAGTCTGAGGGACTTCAACTCAGCCTTTCTTTGCTTGTTCTTTCTTTCCCACCCAACCCTGTGCCTGGGGAGATAGTTTGCTGTGGAAGTATGTCAATTCATCATCGTTGCACAAGCTGCCACTTGTCACAGGCTGTAGTTCCAGAGTTTTGACCTCTGAAAGTCCTGCTCAGCCCAGGCTGGGGACTTGGAAATCCTGCCTGAGCCCAGGAACACAAAAGGAAGACTTCCTTCTGTAGGTAGCCAAGGCAGAAGGTCCCACAGCCAGCAGGGGGATTCTAGTAAAGGAAACAGCAGGTGGGAGAGGGCAGTGGTGGAGGGCTTTTATATAGGAACAGGGAGGGGGGCAGGCGTTGGCATTCTCTGGGGACTGACTGAAAGTCAGGTTTCTCAGCTCATCTCCATTCTCTTCTGTCAATCTGCCAGAAGCAAATGACATCCGTCACCTCCGCCGAGGGCCAGACACTCTCATCACCCTGTGGCCCCCGCATTTTTTCTGTTACTAGTCAGCCTGGAAAAGGCCCTTTCTAGTCAGCAGACCCGCATTGTTGCCCGACATGTATAGCCTGTCGTGACTGTATTTGATTCCCAGGCCTCCTCCTCCAAGTTGCAGTCAACCACGGCCTATAGCTCCTTCCCAGCAAGGTCGGGGCCAGCTGCTGCCTGAACTTTAAGCTGCCTGGCTGATTTTAAAGCCAGGCAAGCACATGGGGGACGTGCTGTCAGAACACCACTTGGCTGCTCGGCTCTTTCACTTTAGATGGACATCCTTATCCGTTAGCTCAAGGCTGTTTCTTATTGGCCCAAACAACAGAGTGGAATTTTACTTAAGAACATTGAGTGTGAGATCCTCAACGAGCTCTCCATCAAGGAAACAAAAAGAACAATCATAGGCGGACTCCTTTGAACTCCTCTACCAGACTGTTCAGTGAAATTTTGAAAAGTTAAAGCTTTCCAATGACCACCAGGTGGTGATGTTGGACCACATGGAAGTTCCAGCCAAAGCCTGCATTTGTCTCTCTAGGCAGCCTTCTGAAAACTTGAGCCCCAAAGAGGCAATTTTGTGCAAATGTATCAGACCAAAGCATCTTATTAAGTGGTTATAAAATATATTTAAATGCATGTTTTAAATGAAGTTCTTAAGAATGATCTTAGGAAATGGAAAGATTTACATTTACTAGAATACAAAATTGTAGCCCCACAAGTCTTGCCAATATAATTAACTCAGAGAAGTCTAATAAATCATGATAGAGAATTAATGACCACAGAGAGAAAATTTAAGAAACAATAATTGATTTTTTTTAATAGAGAGGAGATCATTTAAGCAACCATAGCCATTAGCCAAATAATTATTTTTCTCTTAATGGCTTCAAACCATTGTGCAAGAAAGTAATGTGCATATTGTTCACTTACTCTAGAACAAATCCAACTATTTCAACAATGGGGGGAAATTTGCTGTTGCTTTTTAGCAAGGGCTTGAACACAGGTATGGCCAGCAACTGTACAGAGGTAATGCCAGAAGAATTGGTGTGTGTAAAATCATATTAAAAATTGAGAATTTTTTAAAGCATATCACAAGAACTAGCCACATTGTCAGCACTCTGCCCGAGTCACAGGACAATGATCTGCCAGCAAGAGGACTGAGGCGAGAACCTCCTAAAGTCACCTGGAAGGTTCCATACAAATTGGATTTTGGTAAATTCTCCTTTCTCCTTTTTGAAGCACTCACATTTGTTAGATGTGAGTTAAGAGAAAGATGTCATCTTCCCTTTTGGTTTTTCTTTCCAGTTCCCCGTCTGTCTCTTTCCCCTGTTATGATTTTCCTTCAAGTGTGTCTTATCATGGTATTTTCAATCACCCCATATGTATGTAAAAGTTGTGCAGTGGTGGAGGAAGACTGAAGAAAAATCTGTGCATTGAACGATAGTATCGATGAAGAAAACTAAAAGTACTGTGGATTGCCAAAAGAACAAATCTGCTTTGGCATGCTCCTTAGATGCAGGGATGGTAAGACTATGTCTTACAGACTGGACATATTGTCAGCAAAGACCCAGCCTGTGAGAAGGACATCATGTTTGTAAAATAGAGGAGCAGCGAAGAAGAGGAAGGCCTGGGCACTGATGAATTGACACAGTGGCGGCAACAATGGGCTCAGACTTAAGAGCAATCATGAGAAAGGAGCAGGACCGGGTGGTAGTTTGTTCTGTTGTGCATGCGGTCGCTATGAGTTAGAGTGGACTCAACAGCACCTAACAGTGACAACGGACTAGAAATCTCCACTTAGCTATACTGTTCACATGAAGAGCAACTGACTTTTACAAAGGCAAGTAAAAAAAAAAAGGGTGGCATCGTGGGTTCCACCATGAGCTCCAACCACAAGATCGATAGTTCGAATCCATCAGTGGCTGTGAGGGTGAAAGATGAGGCCTTGTTCTCTCATAAGGAGTGGCAATCTCAGAAATCCACAGGGCCCATTCCACTCTGTCCCATATGGTTGTGATGAGTCGGAATTGACTCAGTCGACAGAAGTTACAATAGCAATAGCAAAGAAGAGTCTTGTGAAGTTTTAATCATGTTGATTCTTTTGATGAAATACTTAGCTAATTTAGAAAAGAGAAACAATATAATTGGCTGATTGGGGTCATAGAAGAGAGTAAATACCTACACACAGCTGAAGTTTAAGATTTTGGCAGGTTCACTTGTTATTGTATAGAGCCTCAAGGGGGAGTTTTATGGAACCTCAATCTTGAGCTGCATATATCAAGCTATGTCCATGGTTTAGACTCTGGTGCTGATGAGGTTGGGGTTGTGAGTTCAAACGTATGAAGGCTCCTAAGGAGTGCTAGTTCTTCCACTGATCCCACTGGAGGACCAGTGTAAGACTAGCCACGGTCACAGAGAATGAACTGAGAGGTGATATTGCACTAAGGATCAGTGGCATCCTCTTTCCCTATAAAGGTCATCATCCTAGATATAAGATACATTTGGCTTGTGTATACATAGCACCAAATACTTAGATTCAGTTTGTGTTGTAGCAAGTGTAACACTTAGTAGACAATAGTTCAGAGCTTTTACCAAGCACCCTTGCCATCAAAATCAAAACCAGGAAAGACCACTTGTGAGCATTATGACTTTGTGTCATGGTGTATCCAGCCTGGGAAACTGCCATATAAAGCCAGATCAGATCAGATCAGAGCTTTGCTTGATTTCTCCAATGGAAAAGGACATGGTGGTGGGGCGGGGTAATAGCAGGAGAGCACTTTGTCCTCAGAAGCTTAACACCATTTATGAACACTCTCTTTGTCTTGACCTTTGGGCAGAGTTCCTAGGCTGTTCAAACATGGTCCATTCCCCAACAACAGACTCTGGGAAAGAGTGAAATGTTTGTATGCTGACATACCACTCCTGTCACACCTTACAAACAAAGGCAGAAGATGTTGGGAGGTATATCATAAAGGCTTGATGCCACGCAAGGCATGGGTATTTGCCATTTGAGCTTCGCACCCCTATGACTTTTCTAAGGAGTTCTAGGGGTTAACTTGCATTGATTACTCTTGAACCCTCAAAAGAAAGCATTTTTTTCAGTGGTCCTAGAAATTAATCAGGGCTGAGAGATGCAGATGAACATAGTGCCTTGGAAACAAGAGGCATTATTTTAGGAGATCAGACTTTGAGATGGCAGATAGAGAGCAATTGTGCAGAAGGCAGAGGGGCTGCTCTTTGAGAGAGGGTGCCTGGGGTGGGATTAGAATCCTTTTCTATTCCTATCAGACCGAGGCCAAGAGTTCCCATTAGAGACCTACTGGCGACTCACTGCACACACAAGATCATTACCAGCGAGGCCCCACTGTCACTACCGCCACAGGCCAATTACTTTGGAAAATTAGCCCTCAAATGTCTACCGCTAAAATGTCCCTGACAATCCTAACAAAATTAGTAATTCTTATCTCCCCGGCAAGAGTCTCTACCACAGTTGAAATACATTAACACATCATTTTCTAATTTTCTAGCTATTTTACCTCAGTATATAAGCTCTCATAATAATAAAGAGGCCTTTTCAAGAGCATGAACAAATATGCTCAAATGAGGAGAAAGCTAAGCCATTAGCCTCCATTCGCAAGAGTACCGAGCACAGTGCAGGGCTGGCGGCAGGTTTCCACCAAAAAACAGCAGAAGAAGATGCTGAGTAGGGGCATTTTCCTCCCGGGTCCCTGGCCAGGTAGACAAGGGCAGTCCCATTCACTATTTTCTTCCAGAAAACCCAAATAAGTTGGTTCTTATCTTTCTTCCTCCATCCTTACCTTTTCTAAGTAGGTATAACTCCATATTTTGCCATCAGCCCAAGTTCTGGAAATGATTTTTCCACTCTGGTCATATTCCATTTTTTCATTCCATGTCCCTCTTTGAATGAAGGTCACCAGTCCTGAAGGGGAATATGTGATGTTCACTTCATTATATCTGCTTACAGGAGACCACAAGACAGGTCGGCCCGTCTGGTCATAAAGAATGCGAAGGGTGAATTTCCGATGGTCATCGTAGATCTTTCCTGTGCGCGTTATATGATCAAAGTCAATGGAGAGCAGGTTTCTGTTATGGGCCTAGAGTGAGAAAAAAATATATATGTAAGCACCGCATTGGTTCTCCCCACAGTCACAAAGTCTTACCTGATCCTCCAACCATACATTGTCTTTCTGATGCTGTAAATGCAAGGGCCAAAATCTCAGTAAGTCTACCGTACCATACCATACCATACCATACCGTATCATTCCATTCCATTCCAGTTACTCTAGTGGGTTCAACATGGGGCTGCTAACAACATGATTAGCGGTTCAAAAACCACCAGCAGCTCCTTGAGAGGGAGATGAGGCTTTCTATTTCCTGTAAGGGGTTCCAGTGTCAGAAGCCCACAGAGGCAGCTCTGTTCTGTCCTACAGGGTTGATATGATTAGGAATCGTCTTGATGGGAATGAGCTACCAGTGGCCATTGAGTCCTGCTGTGGTAGAGTTTATGTCAACTTGGATATGTATGCAAGTGTAGGGGGGAATCCAACCCATCAGTCTGGTCACAGCCGGTTGGTGCCTCCTTGGGGGTGTGGTCTTTCTATAAGAGGCACACTGAGAACTTCTTCCTCTTTGCCTCCTTGGCCACACTGCTTGTTGGAACTCTGTGCCTGTCTTCAGGGATGACCCCATGTGGGTGCTTAACCCTGAGAGCTGTCTGTGCCATGCCCTGTCCCCAGCCACCTTGAATCCATGTGACTCTGCACCCGCCAGCCTGTGATCTCCCTGCATCCCACTTCACCTCTCTGAATTACCTGCCTGCCGCTCTGTAAGTCTAAAGTGAGCTCAGGATAACATCTGACCCAGGAATTTAAGTTGGACTGGGCTGAGATGCCTTCTTCTTGATATAAGATTAGTTCTTTTTTTTTTAAAGACTCCTGCTTAATATCCAGTTCTTTCATATACCTAGATGAGGGTCATTGGTTTTGTCTCTCTAGACAACCCAGCTGAACACACCTGGCAACCCCATTTCTCTCAGAGTAGTTGGGCTTCTAGTGTATGATTGTGTCAGAACTTGATCACGAGGCCTTTTTTCCAAAGACCTCTGGGTGGAGTGGAACCGCTAACCTCTTGGACAGCCGCAGAGCATGTTAACCGCTGGCACTAACTTTTACCCATGATGAGATTTTATGTGGGTCCAAAGAGGCCGGGTGGTGTAATGGCTAGATGCGGTGTGCGCCAAGAGCACGATCTGCGGTTTCAAACCACCAGCTGCTCTTTGGGTGAAAAATGAGACTTTCTGCTCTCATAAGGAGGACTCCACTTTGGTTTTTGTGTGAATGCCTCCTACAGATTAGGGAATCACTTTGCTTTTTCAACCCGCTGAAGTGCCCAAACACAGAATTATGATTTGCTTATGTGATTAGAAATCAGAGGGGGCAGAGAGTGAATCCAGTGGGTCCTCGCTCATCTACCCAGGGCTTTCTGATGTCACCATCACTGTTATCTCTCTGGGCTTGTTGTTACGTGACCTCACATCCAACACAGGGGAATGCGGGTTCTCCCCTAGTTAGGGAAACCCACTCCGAACATTCTCCAGGGAGTCCCATCAGGTAAACAGAGTAGGCTTGGTAGTTCCCCAGCATTTACAAGAGTGATACTAAATATGGATTCTCTGTTTAGAATCAATATGTAGCGTGGCCTGTTTCTGATGCTTGGCTTCCTCTACTGCATGCTAGCACTCTCCCTGTGCCCCTCAAAACCTACCCACTGTCTTAGAGTGATCTTGATTTGAGGGGCTGAAGAAGGACTCTGTAGCACAGCACTCAATGGGGTGGGACTCTGATGACATTCACCAGGGTCCAAAGGAGATCATTAAGTAACTAAATGACTTGGGTGAACAAGTTGAAAGCTCAACAAGAAACCAGTTTCTGCTTGGTTTTCTAAGCAACTAGCCCACTGACCTGATCTTGTTTGAATTTCAGTTAGGAGTATTGGTGTTTAGGAGATTCAATATGCAAATATGGTGTTCCTGGGGAAAGGTTGTTCTGGATTTCAGTTACTCAGGGCCTTTTGACCCTTGTTGGAAGGTGTGTGGCCAAAGGCTTTTTGAAAAAGGGGAGAGGGAGCTGGAAGGTCAAGGGAAAGAGTAACTATCGAGATGTTTTCCTTTAGCTTTCATTTTCACGGTGCTTATGTTTTATCATGTTTTTATTCTGAAAAGTTGGGAGACTCTAAGACATCACAAAAGTAGATTAGAAAAACCCACATCCGTACAACAACTTGAAAACGTACATTTCAATGATGTTGGCAATACACTATTTGTCAATATTCTTTGTATCTTTACCTACATTGTTTCACCACCCTGGACTTAGACCAATGCTTTCCTAAGTGCATGATACTGTCCCTGGCGGACTGATGGAGTGATTTGGGGTTTGGGGGGGCTGTGTGTGTGCCCACTCTTCAAGCCTGGAATGAAGCTACTCACCCTTGGTGTCTCAACTTATAACCAAACAAGCAAACAAAAAAAGGCCTGTAAGAGGTACCGTAAGACAGGGGAGATGTGAACTTCTTAGAATAATGAACTGTATGGGGGGCAAAGGGCAGCCCTTGCTAAGAAGACAGGGAAGCACAGGAAAGAAGGACCAGAGGATGGTAAATACAGAGAGGAAGTGAGGAGAGCATTATTTCATTGTGGGGATTGCGATCAATGTCCGGAACAAAAATGTGCATGGAATGTTAAATAGAAAAAAAAATGTTGTCAACTTTCATTCAAATCAAAGTAAAAAGTGACAAGAAAGACAGCAACTAAAATACAGATCATCTTCTCTGTAACCCTTTACCCAATTTAGGGGAAAAAAAAGTAAAACAATAGCACCAGGAAGGAACGTTATCCGAGCTTCACTGTATTATTCTGTTAACTGCCATTCAAAACCCCAATGTTTTCATCGGACATAATCCAGACATCAAACCATTCCCTTGGTCAGTCATTTGCAGTGAAATTCTGGGCAACAGTGAAAGCCTGACGAAGCCTGAAGTCCATTAGCAGGATCTACACATGGAATAAGCCTCCGGTGATTTCCTTCTGACCAAAATGGAGGGATGGGAATAGCATGGTTATCACACAGAGTGTTGAAGAGACGACGATAGTAGATTAAAATGAAAAGTCTGACTTGAATGGTGAAAATGCTATCATTTGATCTCCCCTTTGACGCACTTTGAGTTTGATCTGGTTTTTAATATTTTCAGGTGTTTTTTTTTCCTCAAGCTGGGATATATATCTGCTGTATTTTGTTATTGTTGGTAGCCTTCTCAACTTTCTGTTATGTATTGTTCTCTTTTTCAGTATATGAAACCCAGGATGGAGGAATCCACAGAGATAATAACTAGATTAAGGGCTCCTTGGGGGTATGGCAGGGGAGATGTTGGGGGTAGGGGGGAGGTGATATCAAGGAGTAAACGGAGGAAGAAAATGCTTTGAAACTGATTGCGGTAGCGATTGTATAACACTATTTGATATAACTGAACTAAAGAATGGTATGATGTCTGGATTATGTTCTAAGAAAATGATTTTTAAGTGACAGTTAATGGAATAATATGACATCCAGAGTCTGTAACATATGAAAGCATTCCTCTAAATGTGTGCAAGAATTAATTATTTAAAAAGCTTAAATACGTCTGCATGTTGGTATAACAGAATAAGACATTGTATTATGAAAGGTTAAAATCTATGACCTTCTCTTTTATTTGTTTTTTTGGTGGCATCACTGCCCTCTGGTGGTGGGAATAGGAGGCCCAGTCTTTGCTCTTGTGGAGCTGGAAATGAACCTCCATCCCAGTGGGCCGCAGTCCCGCGCACAACCACTACGCCACCAGGGCTCAGTCTGACTTTCTCTTTTTAAGACTACTGTTTTGTCTCCAATAATTATACTTCTTAAATTAACAAATAAATAAATAAAGCTGGGGAAAAAGAAGAACCAAATGAGATAACATATTTAGTTTCTTGACAAACTTTCAACAATAATAGTAATTATCAATTTTACAACATGGTATATTAGAGCCTACTTTTTTGGGGGATTGAAAAATCTATAAATGGCATATTATCATCAAAAGGAACATTTCCCCAATTGAGGCTGTAACTTTTTCTCTTTTTTTTAAAAAAAATCATTATATTGGGGACTCATACAGCTCTTACAATATTCCATACATCAATTGTACCAAGCATATTTGCACATATGTTGCCAAAATAATTTCCGAAACACTTTCTACTTGAGCCCTTGGTATAAACTTCTCTTTTTTCCCCTCCCTACCCCACCCTCCCACCCTCCCACCCTCGTGAGTCCTTGATCAATTATGTCTTGTTATTATTATTTCATGTCTTTCACTGTACACTGTTTTCCTTCACCCACATTTCTGTTATTTGTCCCCTTTGCGAACCCAAAATTTAGATGAGTTCACCCTTTCTCCCCTTCCCAATCCCCCATGACATCTACCCTTTTGATATTGCTACTTCCACTACTGCTCCTAAGGGTTTTATCTGTCCTAAATTATCCACTTTATTTAGACCTTTGGATATTAGACAATGTAGAACTTGGCTTACTACGTTGATATCTGTTAGAATTATTAGCATAATTGCAAACAGTATGTTAAATATCTGGCTAATGAAGTGGTGGTCAATATTAGGACTTAACCATACTCTGAATGAACCAATTCACTAACTATTGAGCTAAACAATTGATATATTGGTTTTTAAACTTGTGTGGTCAAGAAATCCCTTTAAGTTAGAGGCACCACAGTTCAACCCAGTGCACCAAGATGTGAATGCAAAATACTGGCATGAAGCAGGGACCCAATAGAGAAGTCTGCAGGACTTGCCCCAACCCCAGCTCCATGGACCAACCCCTCCCCCTGCACCAGAAGAATGCACTTCAAAGGACAGCACTGAAGCTATAGCTCAGGGAGAGGGGTGCATCTGATCAAAGTAGACATGAACAAACAAAGAGGCAAGGAGAGTGGAACTCATCCTGGCCCACAAAGCCCTGAGGGTGATATTTCTGATCAGAGCACAGAGAGGAGCATAAGGCTGACTCCATCATCACAAGGTATGATGTCCCTCACTAACCCATAGTGCTTCTAGGGACAACACTGGAAGCACAGTGTGGGATTTGTGACAGATTTGACCCCACCACACAGGGACAGAACACTAAGGGTGTGCAACACAACAGGAAGGGTAGCAAAGCAATGAAGTCCCTGTGGAATATCAAAAATAGTCTTTGGGGCCAAGGCATAACATCCCATCATACTCGACTGTAAATACTCGACTGTAAAGCACTCGTGAAGGTCAATAAGCAGACCTTGAAATATCTATAGGCTTTTTTTGGTCATTGTTGTTTTGTTCTTATTTTTGTGCTTATTATTGTCTCTGCATGTCTATCTAGATAAGAAAGGTGGTACAAGCAATCCATAGGAGAAAACAATGGACTGGTGGTTCTGGGAGAACATGGGAATGGGGGAGGTGAGGAAAAGGAAGGGGGGTGTCAATAAACTCAGGGATAAGGGAACAGCAAATTATCTAAAATCAATGGCAAGGAGGGCATAGAATGCCTGGTTGTGCTTGATCAAGGGCAATGTAGCTGAGAGGAATTATTGAAACCTGAATGACAGCTGAATATGATAGTGGGCCAAGAGGAAAATAAAAGGAAAGAACTAGGAAGCAAAGGACATTTATAGGTGTCTGAATATAGGCATGTAAATGTGTAAATATATTTATATATAATGATAGGGAAATAGACCTATGCATATATATATATGTTAAGTATTAAGGAAGCAGATGGACATTGTGCCTCTACTCAAGTACTCCCTCAATGCAAGAACACGTTGTTCTAATAGCCCAGTATTTTGTGATCCTCACCTTCCTGACATGATTGCTGAACACAAAATTGGTGCATAAGCAAATGTGTGAAGAAAGTTGATGGTGCCCAGCTGTTTCAAGTTATAGCATCAGGGGTCTTAGAGGCTTGAAGATAAACAGGCGGCCATCTAGCTGAGAAGGAACAAAGCCCACATGTAAGAAGCACACCAGTCTGTGTCATCATGAGGTGTTTATGAAAACAGGTATCAGGCATCAAAGACCCAGAACAAAAATCCCATCAATGTGAATGGGGTGGGGCATAGAGTGGAGACCCAAAGCCCATCTATAGACAATTGGACATCCCCATATAGAAGGGTCACAAGGAAGAGACGAGCGAGTCAGGGTGCATTATAGCACCGATGAAACAGACAACTTTCCTCCTGCACCCCAACATGACCCCAATTCTACCGTACCAACCTGGCTAGACCAGAGCATGTGTCCTGGTATAGATACAAGGTAAAAACACAGGGCATTCAGGACAGATAATTCCCTCAGGATCAATAATGAGAGTAACGGTACCAGGAGGGTAAGGGTAAGGTAGGGAGGTAAAAGTGTATCTGATTACAATGATCTACACATAAACCCCTCCCAGCGGACAGACAACAGAAAAGTGGGTGAAGGGAGACAGAGATCAGTGTAAGACATGAAAAAATGTATAAATTTTCAAGGTTTCGTGAGGAAGGGAAGGTGGGGGAGGGCAGAAATGAGCTGATACCAAGGGTTCAAGTAGAAAGAAACTTTTGAAAACGATGATGGCAACATATGTACAAATGTGCTTGATCCAATGGATGGATGTGATAAAAGCTGTAAGAGGCCCCAATAAAATGATTTAAAAAGGGAAATCCTTAAATACTTAAAATACTTAAAATATCTTCTGAGTCTTCAGAAAAAATCTACATCAGCATATAGTTTATGGGTATTTTTGTTAAAATATCAGGAGGACTCTGAGCCCCAGTCCCTGAAATATGATGTCTCTGAGGGTCTTTAGAAGTCGAAGTTAAAAGTGGGGTTTAGAAAGAGTTTAGCTTTTCGTGGTTGAGATGCCTGCCAACCCCATATTCTCACATCAGGCTCTTATCTTTTCTTGCACAGTAATCTTGCATACTTGGCTTTTCAAAGCAATCTATTCTTCCCCCCTCTGATCAAAAAAGGGGTATTTTGTATTGCAGAAAAATGGGAATTTAGAAATATATAAAGAAAAGAATCAATGAGATTCACTATTAACAGTTTGCTGTATTTCATGCTATTCTGTCTGATAGTGTGGCTAACCTATGCCCAGGCAGGACTCCTCGGGGGGAGCATTAAATGTACGTGGGAAGTTTGGGAGTTCAAGTATATTTATAGGTGTTTCAAGAAAAAGGCTGGTGATCTCACTTAGAAAAATCCAACCAAAAGAAAAAAAATTCCAAGCGATTGAAAGTCCTATGGAACACAGTTCAACTTTGACACACATGGGGTCACCATCAGTCACAGCTGAGGAGTGGCAGCAACAGGCTTATGCCTGCATATTTGCAAAATACAACTGGGATTGGGTTTCCAGCTATGAATACCGTTTCTCTTTGCTAATGTGTCATTTTGAGAGTTTTCTTTATTTTATTGACGAGACAAGGTATGGCTCTTAATGGTTGCATCACATCTGTTATAGGAGAAACATTTCTAATCGATTCCCTTGTTCTTGAAGATAGAGCTTTCCTTTCATGTTCCATTTTTCTTTCATAGCTCATATCTTATTGGGCATTCATAGTTTACAATTATAGATTAAGGACATACTTGTTTAGTAGAACAGCATAAATAGAAGAAATAAATAGAATAATTGGACCAAATGATATGAACATATTCAAGATTTCCAATGTAATTTGAGAAATTAATTTATAGTATGCAAAAGTTATATAAACCCTTAACTAGGTGCTGCAGTTATATAATTTCCTGTCAACTTGCGAAAGGGTAGAGGCTAGCCTGTCAATTAGGTCACAGCTTGATATCTCATTTGGAGGTGGTACGGAAATAAATCGCTCCCTGGAGGTCAGACTCATACTATCTGCTTAGCTTTGCTGCTGACAAGACACATGCAGCTATGCGAGAGCCAGGGAGCTGGAGGAGATGCATGGAGACCACAGCAACTGCTGAGATGCTACCATTGGATCCACAAGACTTTCCACTCACTGGCCTGTGATTTTATTACATTCGGTATGAGTGTGAAGAGGTCTTTATAGATTGGTATCAGACATATGGCTAATATTGGATTTATGAACTTGATTGGGACTGGGCTGGGATATTTTCTTAGTGTACAATTACTCTTTAGATAAAGCTCTTTCTTATAGACACGTGTCTATGATTTTAGTCTACCCGCACTAGCACAGTAGGATGGTCAGTCCCTCTCATTCCCTCCTTACTGGCAAAGTGTAGCATCATTGCTAGCATATACCGCAAATATATTCCCAAGGCTTAAATTTGCATCTATTTGTTTACTACAGGCAGAATGCTACTTAGATTTGAGACTGGCAAGATTTCATCTCACACACTTTGGACACTTTATCAGAAGAGACCAGTCCCTGGAAAGGACATCACGCTTTGTAAGAGGGACATCAAAACAGAGGCTGACCCTCAGAAAGACGAGCTGACAACAGTGGCCCCAACAACGCGTTGAAACACAACTAAGGTGAAGATGGCACAGGGTTGATGCAGTGTTTCATGTTTGTTGCCTTTTTTTTTAACATGGGGTCTTTATGACTCCAGTCAACATCACCTAAAAACAAGTGAAATCACATGCTTTTAAAAACCATTTAAAGGGCTCGAGTAGAAAATACTTGGAAATGAAGATGGCAGCATGAGTACAAATATGTTTGATACAAATGATGTATGGAATGTTATGAGTTGTAAGAGCCAATAAAATCATTGGAAAAAAAACATTTGTTGGCCTCATATCTGCCTTCTATAAAATGTCTCTTCAAGAAGTTTGCCCATTTCTATAAGAGACATGGTAAAATGACTCTTTTTCTATGGAACTTGACTTTTCTCTTTTTTCTTCCAGTTGCTTTGTTTTTTTCCTTTCAGTTTCTTTATTAATCAGAAGTGGCTAATTTGCTTGGTGGGGGAGGGACGGGGGTGCAGAGTCCGGTTCGCCCTCACACGCCTCGCTCCCGTCCTCGCTTCGGTGGCGTCGGCCGGCGGGCGTGTGTTGGGTCCGTTGACCCGAGCGGCCATCCCCGTGCTCGCTTCTTCAGGCGAA